>JACEVL010000497.1:1257500-1325000 GCA_020284085.1 Aporrectodea caliginosa | reverse complement strand
ATAGGCCTAAGTGCTTGATGATTCTGCAGAAAGTACTAGATATAGGCAACGATTAAAATTTTATTCGGAATAAATCGCACTATTAAAATGTTTAATAACGCGATTAATTTTAATCGCATGTCACATTAGGCCTTGATAAAAAGTACAAATACTCTACCGATTCTGAGTAGCTACGGAGAATATGCGCTATATAAAATTAATGTTTGTAGTCAATAAACAAAAAGCAAACCTGCTTTTACTACTTGCTTTACTTTTTAATTTGTAATTACACGTTTAAAGTTTAAACTTAAAGTTTTTACTTCGTAATAGCGGTTTTATCAAGAATTGTTTAGCTCATTTATTAAAAATAATTGGGAGCAGTGACAATGGCGCTGCGCTAAAAAATTTAATTGCATAAATTAATTAACGCATTGATCGCGTTAATAACGCGTTAAATGCACAGTCAGAGTAAAAACATTTCGTCCCGGAACATTTCGTCGCAATGAAACAGTTTTATATTGGATAGTTATAGCTCTATAGGCCTACTAGACAGTGGTCCGTTAGGACCGTTACACATGGCATTTTCTCAAATATAGGCTACGTGTACTATCATTTGAAGTTAATTACCAATTTACACTAAACGTAGGCTAGAAAGCCACTTTCTAGTTTTCCCTCCCCACATCTTGAAACAGATTTACGACCCTGCGCGATTGGAATCTTTATAGACTTAGCAAAAGCTTTCGATACGGTAGATCACTCTATCTTGTTAAAAAAAGGCAAATTATGGTATTCGTGGCTTACAACTAAAATGGTTTCATAGCTACCTTAGTGAACGTACACAAAGAGTTCTATGTAACGGGTCTCTCTCGACCTCGGGTCACATAGCATACGGAGTTCCACAGGGGTCAAATCTCGGACCACTCCTATTCTTACTGTATATTAACGACCTAGCTAACGTGTCTGCAACCCTGCGCTTTATCCTATTCGCGGACGACACCAACATATTCTACTCTAACCAGTCCTGCACCTCCCTTATGGAAATTGTCAACCTCGAACTAACCTTAATTTAATTAGTCAATGGTTCGTTGCTAATAGACTTACGTTAAATGTAGAGAAAACTAACTTTATAAACTTCATATCACATAGAAAAATTAAACCAGTAAACTTGGCCCTAACTCTCGAGGGAAGCCCTATCCGTCAAGTAGACTCCAACAAGTTTCTAGGGGTGTTTCTAGATCAACATTTATCATGGAAAACACACATTAATTACATCTCACAAAAAATAGCCAAAAACATAGGAATAGTATCAAGAATCGCGTATCTGCTCTAGACCTGGAAGTCGACCCCAATAAGTCGACCCCAGTCGACTTGGGCATCCCAAGTCGAGTCGAGTCGTTTCTGCTTAGCGCAACTGACCCCCAAGTCGAATTTGTACAGAAAAGTGACCTCAAGTTGTTTTCTACACAAGTCGACTTAAACCGACTTGGGACACAAACAAATCTAAATTTATCTCGCCACACTAATGATCGTGAGGCCACGGCGGCGTTTAAGCAGTTGTATAGTGTTTTAGTGTGAATAAGTGTTTTTAAGACCTATTGTGTGTTAGGGTTGTGTCATGACATTACACCTGTATATATGTATAAACATGATCTAGTTGAGTGGGCGGTCAGCGCCGCTTGTCTTACGTAAACATTGACCGAATATAACTTGTACTGAGCACGTGCTAATAGCGCGGGAAAGATTAGAAATTGCTGATTACAGTCGATTTGAATACTGCAATTGTTTTAATACAGTAGATAGAGCTGTAGGCCTATATTGAGAGTGAAGTGTTAAGAGAAATTTTATATCACGACTCCTGTACAAGAACATGTATTGACACTATTGAATTACACCTGGGCGGTTTGACTGCAGTTTGACCCATTGGCTTGTCGACCTAGAACTAACCGAACTGTATACCATGTCATTATCTGTTTCAGTTTGCCGTTTTGTCAACCTGAATTTCTATTTAACGAATATTTGATGATGATGATGATGATGATGATGATGATGATGATGATGATGATGATGATGATGATGATGATGATGATGATGATGATGAAGAAGAAATATAGTTGATTTATGTTGACGATGTACATTGAATTGAAGTGTTGAAGATAAAAGTTGATTTTCATCTCATTTGAAAGAGTAAGAAAAAATATTCAAAAACGCAGAACGGTACTGCGATATTATTTTGTATTATCGATCCCGGTTGCAGCGGTTGGGCTAAGAGTTACTTAGGTCTACTTATTTTTTTTTATCGGTGTCCATTTATCTATATCATGAGTTAATATATGTTTAATCGTCACACGTAGCCTACGTTTCATAAAACTGGTGAATCGGAATGTTAATATAAATGTTAACACGTCTGCCTTTTCAACAGCTGAACGCGCGCAAATCAATGAACTTTTAGTCGTCAGTGAATTCGACCCAAAGAAATTTGGATCTCATACTAATGGCGCTACTTTGGTGCACTGCATTAATCGTTTGAAGACGGAAAACTGTTGCATTAGATAATGATCGACTTTATTGTCGGTAAGTGGTAGTAGGTTTACTGTTGGATGATACGCATGCATTGCTATTTGAATGACGTTAGTGGCCAAATAATTATGACAACAGAATTAAACTGTGTCATTATAACGCCATTCAGTGCAACCAGTCCGCGGTCCGCTGTAGATTCTTCTGTTAACCCATTAAAGCATTAAAAAATTGTTCAAGAACAAACACAAACAGCTTAAAATAGGCCTACTAACAATTTTATTCATCAGGTGTTGAGATCTCATTACTCATTAGTATAAGAAATTAATGTTTGTCAGGCAAATTGACAGGACATTTTTGTATTACTACCATGTCAGAAGTCGACTTTAAGTCGGAAGTTGGTTGTTTTTCTTCCAAGTCGGGTCAAGTCGTTTTGACTCCAAGTTGTCGACTTCAAGCCGACCTCAAGTCACTTTAGGGTCGAGTGGGGTCAGATTGGCTGACCAAAGTGACTCCCAGGCCTAATCTGCTCCCACTAACAATTAGGCTGAACTTATATTACTCACTGATTATCCCATATCTAAGTTATTGCAACTTAATCTGGGCCTCAAATTATGAATCCAGAATCCATAAATTAATAATCCTTCAAAAGAAGGCAATTAGACTAATTCAGGGAGCCCGTAAAGACGCTCATACAGCCCCCATTTTTAGGGACTTGAACCTGCTAAATTTAACACATTATAAGGGTACTTCACTCTCGGCTCTCAGATTCCTGATCACTTTACAAGGAGGGCTGCATCTTACCGTCCAGCAAAAGCACGGACTAACACAAGAGAATTTAGCATTAGAGCGGCAGGACCATTATTTTGGAACTGTATCCCATATGAAATTCGTTCTTCTAAAACCCGACACGAATTAAACAAAAAATACGCTTCTTTCTCATGGGCGCACACCAATTGACATTATGAGGAACTATTATTCTGAAAGTTTAGGCACATATAAACTTAAGCTTAGGCCTATACCTGTTGCACGATGCACCGGTCCTCGAGTTATTTAGTTAAGCTATAATAGATAAGTTTAGTTAAGTTACCCGATGTACTCCTCTGTTCTTTTATGAAAAAAATTAAATAAAATAAGATTTTGGCTTTCCTAGCCCAGCCTTCTTCCGAACCTTTGCTACTTGACGCAGCTGGGTGTCTCCAACCAGCGGGATATCCATCCCTTAGGAGCCTCCCATTGCTCCCATTAATAACTCCTCCCTCGATACTGTTAAAATAACTGTTAGGCCTATGTGCCTTTAATGTTCCGTGTTATAATTACTCTGTTATTTATTAGCACAAATGTGTGTATTTTATGAGTTGTTAAAGGTTGCAATAAATATTGATTGATTGATTGATTGATTGATTGATTGATTGATTGAATAAAGCATCTTCAGAACGTGACAACAGCGCTGCCTGCGCTGAAGCAAGTCTTGCATTCAGTTATAGTCGTTTTAATCGTTAATCGTTAATCGTATAAAATTTATATTATAACCTGCTATAGCAGCTCACTGGGGTTTCATTCATATATAAGGAAATTGCCATTGCTTGTATGTGCCAAAACAGCCATACATGAGACTTCAAAATAGACAAGTAGGCCTATATATTAATATATAATATACACGCATAAACATATGCACAAACACATGCTTATATGCTTATATATAAATATATAGATGCATATGTAGGCTACATGCATACATATATACATGCACATATACATATATGCAACTGTACATCTATCGATTTGCGGATATGTATAATTATTATTGTGCACGTGGGCATTGAACGAATTTTGAGAATCTCGCAAATGCTCTGCAAATAAGGCTGTCTATAGGCAATTTAAAGCTATATGCCCTAATTAAGTTGATTAGCGATGGACAGTGGAGATGCAAACGAGGGTGAAGCCGTTAAGGCAATACATCATTGGCATAGACGGCCCCAGTAATATCTCTGTTCCTTCGTATGAAGTTTTGTTCAAGCCGCTAATTAAAATTTCACAATAGACGACCTATAATGTCAGAGCGTGTACAGTATGTAGACAAGAATAGACAAGGATATTGAGCATGGCAAATGATCGATAGACCTATTATGTTCATTGGTTTTCTAAATGTACGTCGACTGTTTGATTGTGACATGAATTCGACGTTGACGCCACCTGGTGTTGACATTGGACGAGACAAACGACTTCAATGTTGATGGATGCACATAAAATACCCGATAGTTGTCGTGGAATTCAGACGGCGTGGGATCATACATCATATCTGGGTCGTGTACATAAAGGCCTATGTGACCGTTTATAACGTAAATTCTTTATTTAAGGCAATGAAAACAGATATGCAAATAAAACCTACAAGAAGGAGAAGGAGAAAGAGAGCAGTCTCTTGAGCTAGCTTGAGAGGCATCCACGCCTCCATGGGTATGACGTGTTATCGACTTCATTTTCTTAGCCTTGGCATATGAGGGCGAGTGGCCAGTCCTCTCCCTCGCCGTCTCATCTTCCCACCGACAGTGTATAGTCAGTGTACTCATTATAGCTGAGTTATCTAGGGACGCAGGTGGAGCAGAAATCTCAAACCAAATTTCTGCCTTGGCGGGGATTTGAACCCCCGACCTCTCGACTGACAGTCCAGCACGCTAACCACAACGACATCGCGCACCGAAAGCCACTACTGTCTTTTCATTGGAGATGAAAGTAATATTTTTTATATACGCAGTATATAATATTGCAGCGTGGATCATATTCAGTCTTTGTGTTTGTTTTATGTCTGTACACCAAAGTGCGATTAGCAACCGGTTAATAAAGAATATATTTACTTACGTACTTAATTATACGCATTTATAAATCACTCAAGTCTTTTTTCTTTAGCCGTGGCTGAGCTGGGAGCGCTCCTGAATAGATATCTTGAAGCGGCGCTATATGAGTCTCCAGAATGAATGAAAAAATGTTTGAATTTAACATGACCTTAAGAATTCCAACATTGCAACCTCTTTTGAGGACATGAAGTCCATACTGCCTCATACAAAAGTCATTCGGTCATATATATATATATATTCGTTTAATTGAGAAAAACAATCTGACAAAAACGCAGACAAAACGCAGCTAACATGAATGATAATGGATAATTAAAGTTCATCAGAAGATGTTAATTATCATGCAAACTGTTACAGTGAAAACTGATCGTGTGGTTACCGGTATCAGGCGTTGTCAACAGATGTGTACAAAGTCCCTCGACGCCACCGTAGTTTTGTCGAATCTTTTCCGGAATTTCTTGATTCGGGAACTTCATGAGTTCAAGAAGCTCAGCAAGGGTCAACTCTTCTGAAATGGATGTCACAGAGGGAGTAGTGAAGACTGCGGTGGATGGTTGGGTAGGGGATAGATGGATGGATGGGTGGATGGCTGGGTAGGGAATAGATGGATGAATGGGTGAATCACCGTGAATGGTTGGTTAGATGATGGGTGAATGGGTGGATGGTTTGGTAGGGAATAGATGGATGAATGGGTGGATGGTTGGATAGATGATAGATTGATAGATGGTGAATGGGTGGATGGTTGGATAGGGGATAGATGGATGAATGGGTGGATGGCTGGGTAGATGGTGAATGGGTGGATGGTTGGGTAGATGACAGATGGGTGGATGGTTGGGTAGATGATAGATGGGTGAATGGGTGGATGTGGGGTGGATGGATCGCTGGATGGGTAGATGGGTAGGTGAATAGGTAGGCGGATGAATGGAATTGAATGAATGAATGAACTGGAAAATACGAAGGAGCGAAAAGAGGAAGGAGGTTATTTACAAAGAAGAAAGAATAGAATTAAGAATGAAAACAAAGTGGCAGCAGGGAAAAAAGCATGGACAAAAAAATGAAGGAAACAAAGACACTTCACGTCAATTAACTGATCACTCTGAGACAAGTTTCTGTGCTCTGTATTGCCTTTTCAGACCAGAGATGGGGGACGATTATTTCAATTGCTAATCGATTAGAATTAAAATTAGCTACTGAAATTTGCTAATTCAATTCTGATTCTAATCAATTAGGCTAATTGATTAGAATTAGAATTAGCAAAATCATGTAGCTAATCGATTAGAATTAGCTGTTTGCCTAATCAATTAGCTGATCGATTAGAATCCAATCGATTAGTTACCCATCTCTTCTTCAGAATATACCGGTAGTATACACAGTCTTAGCGTTCCACTTAAATCAATGTTAACCGACAGTTTATAGGACTGCCACCTGTTCGCTGATGACACTCGGATACTAATATCTTTTTCTACCCTACACTCCGCCTACTCACATCTGTTTGCGGAGATGACTTTTCAATTAAATTCTCATAGACACGAAACGATTGTTAGCTTCCTACAGCGTCGATTTATTCTTTCGCAAAGCTGCACATAATTTATTCGATATGCTTAACATGTTAACGACGGGCTGCATTGGTTCCCCAATCATTTTTAGTACACGTTCGATCGTCGTTAAAATTTTAAGCTTATTTCATTTCGCCTGTTTCGATCTTTTGTCTCTCGCTGTAGGTCATTGATTTGTTTCAACGTTGCACAGTTTTCTATTCAGATCACGTTCAGACCATTTAAAATTCGTTTATTTTCTCGGGATATCCGTGTGATCAATATATAGTCAGATCTCATACATATAGGCCATTCTATGGAACGGATAACTTTAACCGTTACCGTTCTGGTGTAACGTTCTGGTGTAGTTTGCTAACGGTGTAAATGGTTTTGAGGCTATAGCACTGTTGTCGTATGAACATAGGGAAGTCAAAATCTGTCTATAAACTTCTGAAGCAAACGCTTGACAAGTTTATCATGATATCTTTTAACAAAATTCGTTCATAGAGGAAGAGAAGGCAGAGGGGATCAGCCACGGTCGTCGGCACAGAAAGACCCGAGGGGCTTTGTCTCTACTCGAATTCTAAAAGCTACAGAAAAGTAATCTAGCCCAACTTTTGACCTCATGATAAAAGTTTGGTGCGTCTAACTTTGAATATGTCCATACTAGTTGGAACCATCTTCCGTATGAATTGCGTCTTGAGCTACTCACCCTTTCTCTTCCTCTGTTTCGGAAACGCCTGAAGAATATCTTATTTGTTAGAGACAGCACTGGCCTGGGGTAGCAAGCGCCTATAAATCTCTGAGTGGCGCTATACAAATGTTCAATTACAATTTGAGCATTGCAATTACAACAACAGCTGCAGTTTTCAGCTGTGAAGCAGCGTGCCTCAGAAACCGGGCAGAGCAAACAAATTGAAATTAAGAAGGCCGCCAACATTTTTGACGACAGAAAAGATGGTCAAAAAGTCCTGAAGACTAAGAAGGTCATCAAAACTTTTCGGCGAAAGACGCTTGTGTGGGAGTTCTTCCCCATTCAAAACTTTCTCTTCTGTCACATAACCGCGATCTGCGAACCAAACCCCGAAGCCCTATATTATAGGGAACAGTTAAAATAATGGTGAACTGACCCGTGCTGATTTCCGGTTGTGTAACCCTTAGGTCCTCAAGACCACCGTAGGTCTCAAGTGGAAAATCCGTCTGCAGTTTTGTCTTCTCCATGGTGGATGGATTCGGCAGGAAATCCACCTAAGAAGAAGTAGGCCTACTTTGAGCTAACTGCGATAGCTATTCATCCATTCTACAGTACAATGCAGTCGGTCGTTCAATGGCTCGTCACCTGTTGCGAAAAACAAAAGATTTTAATGCATAAAATTATTGTAAATCAGGTGGTGGCATAAACAACAAAAACAAACCATAATATTCACCTGCATCATTAGACGTTTGTACTACGATAGACACAATCTTAAAGTTCATAATAAATCTATAGACCTATCTATCATAATAGGTCCTTGCACAGGTCCTTGCTGTGCATCTGCAATTTAAATTTGCATTCACTAAAATAACATAGGCAACGCTGCTATTATACACTGCAACACATTACATGTTTCGTTTTTATTTAATGAAAACATTAAGTACATTGTGATAAAAAGAGTAAATTCACAATGAACCCAAGTTCCAAGTCCAGAGCATTGGCGCCTTCAGTCCTGTGTATTTAAGTAGGGCATGTTCTGGGGCTTTGAGCGACCTCAGGATAAAAATTTTAAATTCTGAAAAAAATATTTATAGACAACTAAATGAATAGAATAATGGGAAAAACTTGAGTATGGGTGTTTTCTGCGATGTGTCATTTTTCTGGACACCCCTTAAGTACATGTTAAAATGGTAACTATGGAGAAAAACATCGTCTGCGATCATTTCATTGCTCTCTTTCCTTTTGTCCATTCACATTCAAGCGTAGGCAAAGATTCTGCACTATAGAATTCGAGATGTGAAATGATTGTTAGCTGGTAAAATTCTGAATTTTTATAATAAATCCCCTTTTTATGTCGTCATGGTAAAACTATTTAAAAGAAGTGAAACTGTTAAACGCTTCAAGTTATCTTACTCTACAGTCTACAGTCTATTATACACTTATTGCACGCCAGACTGAATATTGCTACTGGCAGTTATTATGCATGAATTTATCCGGACATACATGTACGTTTAGCGCTTTTAAAGACTCTCGCAAAGGTGCTGAGACATGGTCATCTCGCAGATCTAAAAAGTGCGTAAAGTAACAACGTTCACTTATTATACATAACTCACATTCACTTATTAGCGTCATTCACTCATAGCTACTGTATCATACCAAATGCGATAAATAGATAACTTGAATGGATAAGAAATTTGGAATGTGGACGAGAACTAAGCTATGAGAAAACTTATTTGATAAGACTCTGTTTGTTGCTGTGCTAAATAGATGTAATACTGCAAGCCTGCAAGAACACAGACGATTGGAATCAGATTGATGACAGTCCTATCTAAGAGTACATAAGTGATTGCACTTATAATAATAATTATAGGTGTAATAAGTACAAGTATAATTATTCATTCATTCATAAATTTATATAGCGCCCCTTCCGGGGGACTACTCAGAGGTGCTCCCGACTTCAGCACGGCCAAAAAGTACAGTTTTGAGCTTAGTAAAGAAAGCTTCAGTAAAAGTTCCAGGGAGCAGGCGCATCTCCTGGGGAGCCCGTTCCAGACCACTGGGCCCACCACGGTAAAGGCTCGATTCTGCATAGTTGCAGTTCGAGCAAGTGGGACTAAGAGCACCCCCATCTCTGCAGAGCGGATGGTGCGGCGACCTTGAATACCCGAGGGGCAGCAAAGCTCCCGCAGGTAGACTGGGGCTAGACCCAGCTGACATCGTCGTACCAACGCAGCAATCCTGTACTCAATGCGCTGCCGGGTAGGGAGCAAGAGTAAAGTCTCCAGCATATAGCTGGAGACATGACCAGATTTGGGGATTTGCCCAATAAGACGCGCTGCAGAGCGCAAGACTCGGTCCAGACACACAATTAAGTCGATTTAGAGGAAGGCCAAATTAAGTAGAGTGACGAGCAGTAATCATAGGTGTATATAAAAGTATAAGTCTGCGGAGTAGTAAAATTCTAGTACACGGGAAAAGTCGCTATGTTAAAGATATCTTATTATCTAGTCCCATACTACTGTTCTATAAGAGTTTTACTGCTACAGCTGATTTCAGGCCTTACAGAAACAATGACTGTTAGAATCAGATATATAAAACACTCGGATCAAATGACAGGCAGCTCAATGTACTTATCAGTGTAGTAAAATACATGTACAAGTAACGATGTCAGAGTCATGTTAACTTAAAGCTTAGTTTTTGTGAAGTTATTTCATTATGACGTTTAATACGAAAAACTGGTTAATTTAATTTTGAACTGGTTTAGTAATTCGTTGCACGATCGCTGGCCTGGTTTGCTTATTTAAAACGACATGTGCTAATTTTACTAAAACATTTCCTGATTCAGTCTAATGCAATTCATTCAATCATTCCGAGCATTTATATAGCGCCTCTTCAAGGAACGTACTCAGAGTCGCTCAATGCATGCAGCCTATCTAATTATTGTTTAGTTCACATCTGACCGTAGCGAGTTCTGTAGGATATACGACGAACATTGCCGTCTGTGACAGTGGACGAACATAGGCTTTGCAGGAAGACTGTTTGTGTGGATGCAAAAGATCTGATAAGCAATTCAATAAGCATATCCCAACCACCTGTCCGCTTCGTCTTTGTAACTCATGCATGATAGCTACACGTACAGGTGGGTTCGGATAAAACTAAGGCAATACGTAGGCTTATATTATTTCAAATTCAATTAATTGATATAATTATTTGACCATTACACGGGTCAAATATTCTGATTATTATCAGAGAGATATTATATTGCCGGCAATTTATATCGCTATTGATGATCGCCTATTGTGCCAATGTGCCTGGATTCGTCCAATTTTATGATTTCATATCCGATAGCTTCCTGGGTTTATTGCATATTATTATAGATTAAGCTTTCACCAGCTCAGATAATATATATGTGGGCCTATTTATTTATTTAACGGCGACAGAAGAATTGCATAGCGCTACTTAAATGTAAGAGTAGGGCATCAGCTTATTCACGAGCACCGCGTCAAGTCCGAGGAGTTATCGAAAGATGACATCTTGAGAGCAAAATCCGGTTGCCAGAAAACGATGAACGAGTGAAGGAGAATTGAAAGCACTTCAGAAGCATGAGCTGTTACAGTGGGTGATATTTAGGTTGAGGGAAATGGGAAGGTAGTGGAATGGATGGATGAAGGGTAAGATTACTTGAAGAGGTGAGACTTTGTTTAGTGTTGAATGTAAAGCCTGCTAAATGATAGATGAAGTGTTGTGAGAGAGAAAGACATGCAGTGACAGACAGTATGAGGAACTGAAACTAATCATATAGTCTGCTCTAACAGCCGACGAAGTTACCTGTACATTCATCATCACCAACCCCATCACCACCATAATAATCGTCATCATCATCATGCTCATCAGTTCATGACGCCAGCCATTTGGCGGCGATGTGTACGAATTGTCCATTGTCCTCAGTCATTTTTCAAGTCCATTGCTCTCCTTAGTGTTGTCAGTCTAAGTGACTTTATGTCCTCATTTACATGTATATTATCTATCCAGCGTAGTCTTTGTGTGCATTTGTTTCTGTTCCCTTCAAATGCACTCATGCAGTGCATTGTGTGGGATTAGATCAACTGGTATTCTGTCTACATGTCTAAAATCATCGGAGTCTTCGTTTGAACGACTTTGTCTAGCAGAGTTGTTTAGATACCTACATGTAATGACTGTCTAAAATATGTGATCATTTTCTATTTCTGCATTCTTGAAATCCCTGCGATCTTCTTTAAGGATTCTTTTCTCATCTTGTTTCTCATTTTCCAATCCGTACAGGATTGCATCGCATCTGTTGTAGCATCATTTCGTATATATTTTTGTCTTGCTTTTCTTTGTTAACTCTCTTCTTCTTCTCCATATCCTTTTCATCATTCCAAATGCTTGCGAAGTGCTTACAGTTCTTATTTGCAGGTCGTTTTCGTGGATAGATGAATTGTTCTACTTGCTCAATAGTTTTCCTTTGAATTTTGATAGTTATAGGAGTTCCTTGGTCTTTTCAATCACCGTTGTTTTGTTTCCTCTGCGTTGATCCTGAGGCCGAATCTTCTACTGGTTTGTTCATCTGTCTGTGTAGTTAAATCCTGTAGTTCTGGTCCGTTTTTTTTATTGAGGAGCTCAGTGTCGTCAGTTAATCGGAGATTATTCAGCAGCCCTTCATTTAATTTGATTCCTGCCTCGGTGCTATTAAGGCTAAGTGACGATACTGCTTCTAACACTAGGCTAATAATAAAGTACAGTAAGGGTCATATGGCGAAATTCGCCAGTCCTGTTAATTTTTCTGTGTGGGCCGATTGTCATCCGGTTCGGATTTTTGCGTTGTTAAGTGCATATCACGTGGTAACTAGATGAACATTGGTTTGATTATTGAGATCACGTTTGATTTTTATTATTGAGTTCACGTATACCGGGTACGCATTTCTCATGTAGGCCTATTTCTGATGACGTTTCGTAGCGGTTCTGATTGGGGCGGGGGATATGAAGAACAACTCCCATGTATTTCTATTGACGAATGGTACCGGTTCTTTTTTGGGGTTATTGGGTACATTTCACGTATTGTCGGATTGAAAATGTTAACCAGTTCAAATTTAGTGAATCTGAACCGACGGTTACTATGGGCGAGATAGACCGGTACGAATTTGAATTGAACCGCCATGTTCTATTCTATTCTATTCTATTCTATTCTATTCTATTCTATTCTATTCTATTCTATTCTATTCTATTCTATTCTATTCTATTCTATTCTATTCTATTCTATTCTATTCTTATTTACGGACTTATAAAGCGCCTCTCGCAGTACAACCTAATCAGAGGCGCTTCCAGTGCGAAGAGCCCCTCGAAAAAAGAAAAGTTTTAAGAGAACGAGCAGAAACAGTGGTCCTCCCAGATAACATCACAGCACGTGTAACACTTATTCCTGCATTTTGCATCGCTCTTCAAATTCCATCATGCCATAATTATGCTGTCGAATGCTTGTTTAAAGTCTATGAAGTTGATGTAAACTTTCTCGTTGTGTTCTATGCATTTTTCAAGTATCTATCTAGCCTAATTCTGAATAGTTTATCAATTGTGCTTCTTCCTGATCTGAACCAGGCTTGTTGATTTTGCCCAGTCTTCTGGTATTTCTTCCTCTTGCAGAATCTTTGTAACAAGGATATGCGTTGTATTAACAACTGTTTCTCCTCCTCCTTGAAGTATAGTTCCGTAGTGATTCTCTCCATGCCTGGTGCTTTATCCTTTCTGTTGTTTGACGATAGCAGCTCTTACCTCTTCCTGTAGAACTTTTGGCATATGTTCTTCTGTGTTGTTTATGGACAACTCTGTGAGAAGTGAGAACCATAGGGTCAGAAGGTCATTATGAGTGTCGACATTTAGCAGTTGTTCGAAGTGTTCCTTCCATCATTTCTGTACGTTTGCATCGTCTACTAGTATTTTACCATTTGCGTCTTTGATTGATGCAACCTGATCTCAAATCATTGTCCGATAAGTATATGTAGTTTTATCTTATTATATACTTTCTTGCAGTATATTTGTCTTGAAAGCTTCCTCAGCTTCTCTGCATTGTTGCTCCATCCAGTTGTTTTAGTTTCGTTGCACTTTCCTTCTTATTTCTGACCTACGCATTGGGTCCATGTTATTCATTGTTATATACATCACTACCTGCATACAAGGTTGCTTATGAACTAACCGTCTTATATCTATCACCAACACCCTTCAGTCGTTAACGCTTAAAACCTGTTTAGTAAACAGACAAAAGGACGCCGCAGTGATTATCTCTCTCAACTCGAGGTAGCCATTAAGATAGGCTTATCACAGTCTATTATACATCAAGTGCAATGATTTAGAAAACTAAAACTTTTATCTCGCGCCTCTACTCGAAAAACTCAGTCCTTCCCGTGCGGCTTTCCACACCGAACGACGCAGCTTCTCCATTCGTCTCTTTCCATCACCAGTCATCCTGCGTTGTCTCTGATTTGCTCCGGTCAATTCTTCTTTCTTCTCTCCTTCTCCCTTCAGTACTCCACAGAATTTCACAGTTTCTCATTATCCTCCATAGCGAGTCTCCGTGCTCGCTATCGAAGGCCTTTTTTAATCGATTAAGTTGATCATTATAAAGTATCTTACATTGAAATCTTATCTTGCTTCTGCTTCAGGTTTTGGTCCACAGCAATCTACGTATGATCAGCATCCTTGGGACCATGATCCTTCCAGAAAACGACAGTAGAGTAATGACTCTGAAATTGGTGCATTCTCTCTAAGCTCACTATTTAGGAATCGAAATGGTGATGCAGCTCTCCATGCTGCTGGTACCCCGACCGCTGCTCACAGGTTGATAAACAACTTTTTCTAATTGTCGTTTCACCTCGCTATTTAATCATTTCAACTTCAGCTCCATTATTTCTTGCAGTCTTTCCAGTTTCAGAATCTTTAATTGCCTCTCGTTTCTCTTTCCATATATGGTCTCTGTATCAATTTCAAATTCCTCAGCTTCATGTTCACAAATAATACATTCAAGATCCATTGTTGACGCTAGTCAATTCAAAATAAAATATTCTCCAATTGCTCTCTCCAACGTGTGACCTGCTCTCAACGCTTTAACGACGAGCGTGTACTAATAGTACCTGGGAGACCATGCAGCTCTTCGTCGAATACTTGAGTACTTGTCCGTCGAGTACTAGTCTGTCGAGTACTTGTCGAATACTTGATTCTCTGGAAGTTTAAAGTTTGAATGATCTCAGTTGTTGAGAGAAGAAGTCAAGAATCTCGAAAAGTTCCTGAGATTTCAGTTGAAGAGAGAAGTCAAGAATCTCAGACGGTTCAAGAGATTTCAGGAGCAAATAGAATAAAAATATCTCTGGATGCTCCAGAGATTATAGCACAGGAGGGAAGCTAAGAACCTCAGAAATTTTCAGAGAGATTTAGCTTAGGAGGAAAGTAAAGAATCTCGTATGGTTCCAAAGATTTCAGCCTATGTGAGGTCAGGAACCTCGAAAGTATCATAGATTTAAATTGAAGACTGAAAAGAATTTTGGAAGGCTGTGTAGATTTAAACCGAAGAGAAAATTTAAGAACCTCATAAAGTTATAGACATTTAAGCTGAGGAGAGAAATCAATTGACTTGAAAAGTTCCAGAGGCTTCAGCTGATTCGGTCCATCGTTCAGGAATAGGTTGCTTAGCAACCGCCGTAATCTCTTTCCCAACTCATGACATGGCCATACACTTGACCTCCTTATGACCCCATCCAATTGTCCTACCATTAAAAATGTCTCCTTTCGGGTCATGTTTATCTTACCATACTGTCCATTACTGCTCAGGTTTCTTTCCACCACATCCAGCCTTCCCCTCACTCTTTCATCAGTTGCCATCCACAGAAATTGCTCGACGTCTCAAACTTCAAAAACTGACATCCCTGCCTCTGCTCTGTAGTTGTGCCCAGCACTAGGGCTATCAACCGTCCCGGATTCGCCTGAAGAGTCCCGGAATCGGCCTTGTGTGTCCAGTGTCCCCAAATAGCCTGGCAACTTGGTGTAAATAACTAAAGATCCACTTCACGTATTGCTGTTCTTCTTTTCGCACACTAAACTCGACTCGAATAGCCGGCCGTAAATAAATTGATTCTAATTTTATATTATATAGGCCACTTGTCTTTAGATGCCTTGACTGTAATTTTTAACGACTATTTTCAGTAGACTGTAGATCCTACATTAGGATGACGTGACATTGGTTACATTCAGTGGTGTGGATAGGCCTAGGGTACATTGGTGCTGGCATATAGAGTGACCATGCGGACGCCCAGGATTGGCAGAATCAAAAGTTGGCAGCCCTATCCAGCACAGACAGCTACCGGACTTACCGCCAGCTACATTCACCTTCATCTGAAATCCTAGCTAAACGAATTCCTGCTAAGTGAGAGAGAGAGAGTTGCTGCAAACCCTGCTGTATACCCTGGATGTCAGATATTGCCGTTCCGAGAAGGATGTGCAGCCGGCTTGATGGGTCATGGGTGTTTCCTTTTCAATCGCCTCAAATTTATGCTCCAGTGTCGTTTTGTGTGTAAATTTGTATCCGCAACCAAATTCACCCACTTGTCTCATTCGGTCTCCTGTAGCTCCTCTTCTTTAAAGTTAATATGGAAGGCGGTTAATGGGACCATGACACCGTGCCAAACTCGCAAATCCTTTCTTGACAGCGGGTTGACAACTACAGTAAAGTCGGTTGTAGTCGATAATGCGACAATATCAAAATATCATGGAAAAACAACAATGTGCCAAAGAAGAAACAAAAGTTATCTGACTGTAATGGACAGTATGGACAGATGAAGCTGACTGTAAGAATCTTGTCGATGATACAAATGTATCTTTACTGTTGTGAAACGTACTCTGATGAAGGCTGGAACAGATGTCAGATGTGCTTGAGGTGGGCAAACAACAGTTGTGCTGATGTCGACAAATATATTATTAGGTTTATGCGTGTGACCTCTGCAAGTAACAGCTTGGAGCACTTTTTAAAATGTGAGAAGTTTGACTGCATAACGGAATGATTTCAGTGACATTTTAAGTTTAAAGTTTACTGCCGCGATGCTCTGTCATTTAATGCTGTCAATGATTTATTCATTCTCAGTTCATTTCATAAGTTCAAAGTTACAGTCTATCAAGCTATAAAGTTTTTATCCTGGACTATATTCTCTCTTTAAGATGTTATATATTATGGGGCATAATGGAAAAAGTGTATCCCATTTTACGTCTTATGGTGGGGCATGCATAACGGGATTTGTGGACACAATACTAGGATAGCATTATCTTAAGTCTAGGGTCTGGGGGATACTTAAGTGGATTAATATAGTATATGGTGCACATTATGTCTGCTGGCAAGGTCAGAGTGCAAGAAACCCTTGAGTTTTGATTGACTATATGACGTCACCTTAAGTAGTCTTAAGTATCCCATTATGCTCCGGTCTCCCCTTCTCTCATCTTCTCACCTACTGATTGGCAGTGTGCTTTAGACGTCCGTCATTCCTTCCAAACGAATTAACCCATCGTAAATCTGTCTGTCTGTCTGTCTCTGTCTCTCTGTCCCTCGCAGAGAAAGAGTTTGTATGAATTGCATCAAGGCTTCCTTATGCCATAGTTTATCCTTTTACTTAAAGGCTGTCTCTTTCCTAATGATCTATCAAGCTATCCCTTTACTCTCAAAATCTTTCATTTCCAAATCTTGACAGAAGTAGTTGCTAATCGTCTGAGCTGTCACTTCCCGTCCAACAACCTCTACCTTCCTTTCCAATCCGCAAAGATCATTCTACTGAAACTGCACTAATTACCATTCACAATCTCATAATCAGCCCCACAGATAAGGAAAGTAACTGGCCTTCGATCCAATCACTAAAAAGGCACGGCATTGCGTCTTTGAAGTGCGCGCAAAGGGAACAACAATTTCCCCACGAGATGCTGAACGGAGATTTCCGCGACCAGCCAAGCCTGAGGTGGGGCAACAAAGCTCCAACAAGCAGGCAGAGGTGTTTCCTAACCGGCACCGGCAGAACAAGACCGAGACAACCCATCGCTGTTCCATACACCCCTCATACAACTATTGTAGATATCTCACTCGATCAATGTAAGTCTTATGCTGTGACTCTTGATGTGCCCCGCACCCTAACAATATTGGGCTTTCGGGCATCCTCGATCGCTGCCCGAAGTTTTGGAATTCGCTGCTCAATTCAGTTCGCTTTGTCAATTCTTCCATGTCACTTAAATCCAAACTTAAGACCTAACTCTTTCAATTTGTATATCCACCTTGGCCTGGCTACGTCGGGTTTTCCTGATCTATCGGACCTCGACCGGGTATCTCCAATGGATTATGAGTCTTGATTGCCATTTTACAGGAAGCGACCATCTACTGTTGTTTGGGCATTATGATAGCGGCGCTATAGAAATCATTCGATTAGATTAGATTAGATTAGATTAGATTAGATTAATCTGTTCATCGATCTTTTCAATTGGGAAGTTCTGTATACTTGTGTTTCCTGACAGTGTCTTCACACAATGAATAATAATGATAATCACAATAATAGTAGTAGTAGTAGTAATAATAATAATAATAATAATAATAATAATAATAATAATAATAATAATAATAATAATAATAATAATAATAATAATAATAATAATAATAATAATAATAATAATAATCATTTATTAATTCAAACTCACAAGTACGCAGTAAGATTACATTATAATATAATAGTAGAAACATATGTTAACAAGTTTAAAGGAGTCAAATTTAACTGTATGGCACCCCGCAAAGCTCCCAGCTGTCCTACTGCTCATTTTACAGTCGCCCCTAAGGAGTGGAAGGCTGAGTCAACCTTATGGGGCTAGCGGGTGTCGAACCTATGAAACAAAGTTTTTGCTTCTCCTTTGCCTCCGTTGTTCTCTTTAAAATATACACCTACGTGTTCTCTTTATATCACTTCGTAACTTTCTCATTCTTGTCCCTGCATGTTTTAGTAGGCTTAATCTCCTATCGGCCGACACCACATGTCCATTTCTGTTCCACCCTCAGCACTAAAATTTCCTTTCATCTGTTGGAGATCCATAATTCTTTCCTGCATCCTCGTTTGAAACCTCAGTATACCTTGTGTAAGTCACCAACCTTTAAATATCTAAACGGTTCAGCCCCTTCTTTATAAACAGACACTTTTAAACGCCATAGTGTTTATCTTACGCTTAACACGGCTGATATCAAACGTGCAGTTATCAAGAGCTCTAGACTGCAAGGCCTCTAAGACTGCATGGATCGGAATGAGATTTACAGAATAACGTACCTTTTAACAGTCCACACATAATATGATCTGAATAACTCCTCCTGCGGTCCGATGACTTCTGCTCAGCTGGCAGACAGCAAATGACACTATATAGATCGCTAAAGTTGCATGTTGATAATCGATTTTCTATTACAAATCGATCGAAGCTCGAGAAAACATTGGCCGTACACTTTAACGATCGCACAGCGCTTGGCGTATGCGCTCATTCAATGCACGTTCAAGCCGTGTGCACTGTTTGCTTTTGTTGCAAGCGCTCTTCAGAAGATCTGCTGTTGAAGTGGATGAACCACCTATACACCTCTTGATGTACTCTGACGACAGACAGACACATCGATCTCTACAAACTTTGATCACCAGATGGATTTGGGAAAACCGAAGCCAAACACGTATAGACGAGAACGATTTTACTCGGCCCGGTCTGTACGTATAAGCGAGCGTCATTTGCCTTATAAATAAACCCATAAATGACAACTCATGCTTCCTCCTCCTGCTTCTCCTCGTTCTCCTCGTTCTCCTCCTCCTCCTCTTTCTCGTCCTTCTCCTCCTCGTCCTCCTTCTCGTCCTCCTCGTCCTCCTCCTTCTCCTCCTCGTTCTCCTCCTCCTCCTCGTTCTCCTCCTCCACCGTCCAACCCTTCATCGCTCGCTATCAATTGGTCGACCCTCGAACGTTTAATCTCGAAACAATTGCATCGAGACTTAGCAACATGTAAGTATGCCTACAGGATCATAAAGTAGTCTATTACAATCATTATCTATCGCAATCTAAGCTTATATATCTAGTCTATCTAGTATCTATCTTAATACAATATCTATCGCAAGTATGCATTTTCACATTCTGTCATATAGGTCTAAATTTATATGTAGTACATTATACGTAGGCATTATAAATTTTTATGTATAATTTATATAATGTATACATTATTATAGGCTACGTTATAAAGCTGCGCTATGACTGTATATAATATATATATAATATATATATATAATTATATATATATTATATAATGGAAGTAGTTGCGCTATGACAGGCAGTTCAGTAAGCCAGGAGGAACATCGCAACCAAATCAGGCTTTATAGATACATGCAGTAGTCCTACCAATAAGTGCATTATGTGGGCGTTGTATATATATTTCCACTGTAAGTGTACGTATACTATATCCGTTATGTGTCACTGTAAGTGTGCGTGTGTGTGCCTCTGTGGTGTGTGGCTTGTGTTTGCTACTGTAAGTGTGTAACAGCATGTGTCAAAGTGAGTTACCGTGAGTTACTGTAAGTTACCGTGATTTAATGTAAGTTACTGTGAGTTACTGTAAGTTACTGTGATTTACTGTGAGTTACTGTGATTTACTGTGAGTTACTGTAAGTTGCTGTAAGTTACTGTGAGTTACTGTGAGTTACTGTGATTTACTGTAAGTTACTGTGAGTTACTGTAAGTTACTGTGATTTACTGTGAGTTACTGTGATTTACTGTGAGTTACTGTGATTTACTGTAAGTTGCTGTAAGTTACTGTGAGTTACTGTGAGTTACTGTGATTTACTGTGAGTTACTGTAAGTTGCTGTAAGTTACTGTGATTTACTGTGAGTTACTGTGATTTACTGTAAGTTACTGTGATTTACAGTGAGTTACTGCATGCTGCCGTGTTGATGCGCTTTTGTATATATATATGGTCCTGTGTGTTACAGTGAGCACTATTGTGTGCTACCACGTGTTACTCTGTGTGCCTTTTTGTGACGCTGTGAGTCTTGTTCGATAAACGGTAGCCAGTTAATGGCTATCATTTGCTATTCAATATAATAACAGCTGATATGACTCTACGTGGGTCTATGGCTTAACTCGCAAAACCAATCCATAATGCTAGTTATACACGCTTTTTATATATATGCATATATATAAAGCTCATTTCATATACTGGCATCTATCTGCTTGTGTCGGGTGGGTGAGGAGGTGTGTGGGTAAGTGGGTTGTAATGTGGGCGGGCGCGCCTGCGAAGACGAGCCTAGCATATATCAAAGCGGCTATATGAAAAATGTCGTTATATATCACATCTGCGTCTGAATTGAACTGATATAAATTTACGTCTAGCCAATAAAATGACGCTAAACGAGGTACGCACACACAATGACGTACAGGGAGATAATATATAGTCTGGGTAGAGGCGGCTCCAGAAAGGCGCATGAGGTGCAATTATCTGATCCCTGATTGAAACTGGGACCCAGTTACTCGTGGGCCTGCTACAGGAGATAACAGAGAGCATTTGTTTTTTAATAGTAGTTTCAGTTTAACTGCGTGATAACAAAGATCATTAGCGTTGCCATCCTCCTTTATCTAGGCTTGGGACTGGCACTGCCAGAGTACGATCAGTGGCGGAGTTGGAGCATTTGTTCATGAATATTTTCGGGAAATATTTACGACGCTACCTTTCAAGCAGTTGACATCGCTTGGGCCGCAGATTGAAGTCTTAATGTGGTTACAGCTGCTATAGAAGTGGTTGCATCGGGCGCTGTATAAATGGGCGTAGGTATATAGTGTTGGCATGTCCTCACTGGAAAGGATGAGAAATGCATTAGCTCTGCTAATGATTGTTTTCAGGTTTATGGGATGGATTTTAAGGCTGAGATGGATTCATCTGTGCGGAAAATTTGCGGCAAACAGACAGATTTCTTCGACCTATAGAGGTTTGAGCGGAGGCAGGAGGATGTCCACGATTTGAACTCTCTCCAAGGAATGAGTCCTAGAATGTGACCTCAATTTGACTTCAGGAAAACGTCACGTGACCAGACCGACGTGACCAGAAGGTTTATATAGAGTCACTTGAAATTGTAATTGTAAACTACAAACTTCTAAAGCGCCACTCGAAAGCCAAGCCCAGGGCACCAGCTTACTCATGAGCGCTGCGTCGAGTCAGAGGGGTCATCCAAAGGGTAGTGAAGGAGGTCTGAGTATGGTTGCCAGCGGGGTCGGAGTATAGCTGTTAAGGTGGGTGTCGTTTAGGTCGAGAATTAGAAGGTGGAGGATCAGATTAGTCTGGGTATGAATTCCTGAACAGGCGAGAGCAGTTTTGAGTTGAGAGCCGAGGGGTAATAGATAGAGGAGCCTGAGGCAGATGATGGTGGGTGATTGGGAACAATGGTGGAGGCACATGGTTCATTCGGGAATTAGGATTCAACTCACTCCGGATAGCTATGTTGAGCGGTAACCTCCTCCTCTGATTGGTAAGTTTTCATTGGTGTTCTTATCTCCTGATGTTTGTTATTACACTTTTATTAACCTGTAACTGATTGTTATAAACTTCTTTTGTAATTTTAACAAGAGGCTCTTGCCTTTAAGATCTAGTTCTTTAAGTATATAACTTACTAATTCGAATCTTTGCCTAGATTGAGTTTCATCCCAGACTAGGCGTCGTAAGATAACAATTAAACCGTCTCACAGTATGACAGATGACGGTGCAGGGAAGTTAAGAAATGCTCAGCACGTCAGCAGCTGCTCATTCAATCCTTCAAGCTTACGGGGTCGGGGCACCAACGTCTTTTGGCTGGATGTTGTTGGGTTTCCGCAGTAGCGGTTGCGTCTCAGAGCTGTAATATTATTATCTTCATATCGGGATCCACGCTTCTGGTAAGTCTTCTATAGTGACGTTTAAAAAGTGTTTTGCCAGATATATAGTCACATTGTAAATATGGGCCAAACTTGGTAACTACCGGAATTCTCCGTATCATAATCCCGTGGTGTATCGTTTCTGATTGAAACGTTGATTGCAATCACTGATAAAGGAATGATGTCTGGACGAAGGTGCATTTTAGAAGGCGATGATTATGGCAAAGATATCGCCTCATCTGCAGTTCTGCGATTCAGTCGTAGGTAGACGTAGGCTATATATATACGTTGTTGAGCGAATTTTCCTTTATGCCTTACTTTCTGTCGCTGGTTTTCTGTCTGTTTCGTCTCTGTTTTTTATATGTATCACTCGCTATTCTCTTTCTGTTCTCTGTCTTTCTCGCCCTCACTTCTTGCAGTCTTCTCTGTCTCCCTTTTTTCTCTCTTTCTTTATTTCCGCCCTCTCATTTATCTGTATCTCACTTTTCTCTCTCACTGTTCTCCACTCTGTCACTTTACTTTCTTTGTTTATCTATTGAAACTTACTCTTTTTTTCTTTCCATCTAATTTCGCTTTATTGAACACTTTTCTCTTTCCTATTTCCACTCGTGTATCTATTTCACTCAATCTCTCACTCATCTCTCACCCATCTCACTCCTCTCTCACTCTTCTCAGTCTCACTCCTCTCTTCTTCTCTTCATCTCTCTATGTTCTCTATTATTCTTGATTTTCTCCCTTCTCACTCACACACTACTCTCCCTCCCTTCCTTTCGGCACCTTCTGTCGTTTTTCTCTTATTTCCTTGCAATTGTTCATAGAGGTCCCAATATACGGCAATATAAATATTCTACAGTAGGCTAATCTTGACACTGGATAGGCTGATACCCACACACACACACGAATTGAAAAGAATTCAGTATATAGCCATGGTCGTTTTAAAATAAGTTTTTCATAATTATGCGCGTTTTTGTCGGTTTCCATTGTTCGCTTATATATTCTTATACATGATGTTACTCGTTAGCACACAGAGCGTATATATGCATGTGCATGGATGATTGAAATGTCTTGTAGACGATTTAGAAGCGCGAGATGTGACCCTCGACATCGCACCAGGGCTTAGACATCGGTTCGTCTGTGAGGATGATCGTGTGCTGGCCACCACAGGCAACAGACAACACCTCCCTATATCAACAGAAAGAGAAAATATTCAACTCCTCATTAGCTGAATTTCAATGCGCATCTTCCATTTTACACAGTTTTTAACTTTGAAATTAAGCTAGGATGAGTGAATTCCTTCAAAAATGGAGGCATGGATTTAACTCCTCATCAGCTAAATGTCAATGCGCATCCTGGCCCAAATCATGTTAGCTTTGAAATTAAGCTAAAGATGAGTTAAATCTATTAAAAATGGAGGCATGGATTTAACTCCTCATCAGCCAAATTTCAATGCGCATCCTGACCCAAATCATTTAGATGTCACACAGTTTTTGCATTGAAATTAAGCTAGAGAGGAGTGCATGAGAGCCATTAAAATGAAGAAATGGATTTCACTCCTCATTAGCTTAAATTCAAGGTGCATCTTCACCCGCGTCATTTTTTTATACAAAATGTCTCCCATCAAAATGGGATACTAATATTCTTAACTGGCTACTGATTCTCTTTTGACTGAGCGCCTGTGAATAAGCCGATTCCCGCGACTGAGCTTCGTTTGGGCGCTATAGAAATCTCGAGATTGCGATTCTGAATCTTAAGATAACGAATGCACTTGGGGGATTAAGTTGGTTCCCCAGACTTGGTGTTTTGGGGGAGACTGAGGGGTCTGAAGTAGCACATATTTTACAATTAGGCTATAGGGTGACTAGATAGGTCGAGAACGATTTTGAATGCAGACAAATATATGTTATACACAATATAATATGGAAAGTTGTATACTGGAGGATAGGTTGTTCAAATGAGAATCTTACGCAAAAAAATTAGATCACTAGCTCACTTAGTAAAATTTTAGCGCCAATATCCGTGACGTCATCAAATTCGTGCCAAGCAAACGTAAACAAGCAGCATTATCATTGACTAGTGAATACGCCGATTAGGCAATGGCGGCCTTAAATGAATCGCAAATTAGGGCTCAAGCTATTACATTATTGGAAGAAAAGTACAGTTACAGTGTTATAGGAAAGAAATTGGGTCGTTCTAAATCGTGGATTAGCAAGTGGGCCAAACGCTCCACAGGTGAAGTTCAGTCCCTCAGTTCTGGTGTGGGGAGGTATGACATCTCTTGGATTAACAAACTTCATATCATTCCAAATAAAACTCCAGTCACTTCAAGTTATTACATTAATGAGATACTGGAGAAAGAGGTCAAACCCGCATTCCAGCGAACTGCAGTCTGCGCTCAGCTAACAGCCACAAAAATGTTTCATAATAACGGCGAAGGATTATTTCAACAAGACGGTGCACGTGCACACACATCAAAAGCCTCAGTCGAATGGTTGAACAAAAATATCAATGGATACATCTCACCATTGGACTGGCCGCCTAATTCGCCGGATTTGTCACCAAAAGAAAATGTTTGGAGTATTATGGCGGCAACTGTTTATGCCGATCCCGAACCCAGACATTGAACACCTTAAAACGTCCGCTTCGTAAGGCATGGACATCGATACCTCTGACAACTCTGAAAAATCTAATCGGCTCGATGCCTAATCGACTTGAGGCTGTAATAAAGAGTAAAGGAAACATTATTAAATACTAAATGATAATTTGTATTAATTAATTAATTATGTGTGGATTAACAATGATGGTCGTACAATATTGTTTTCGGCCAAACTGGACGTTTGCTTGGCACGAATTTGATGACGTCACGGATATTGGCGCTAAAATTTTACTAAATGAGCAAGTGATCTATTTTTTTCCCGTAACATTCTCATTTGAACAACCTATCCTCCAGTATACAACTTTCCATATTATATTGTGTATAACATATTTGTCTGCATTCAAAATCGTTCTCGACCTATCTAGTCACCCTATATAACTACCAGTCAGCTTACGTCTTGCCATAAAGAATACAGACGTGAAAGTGAAAAATTAATTGTATAATTATTCGCTTATTCTCGGTCGCAGGCCCATCCATCTGGGATGACCTACCATCGAAGCTGCGTTTGCTCCCTTTGACCAATCAAACTGGGTTTAATAAATCACTTAAGTCTTTTTTCTTTTGCCGTGGCTGGGCTGGCAGCGCTCCTGAGTAGATTTCTTGAAGGGGCTCTATATAAATCTACAGAATGAATGAATGAATGAATGAATGAATGAATTATCAAGCAGGTTGTCACACCGCAACCTGTACTGTGGGATGCCTGTACGGCGCCCACACCGCAGTTGATGTAAACTACACGACAAAAGAATCCAAGCTACAGACTGGACACTGTGTGTGTCGCCTTGAAGACGTCTACAGTTGGTGAATGCTATCGACCTTACCTGCAGGTCTTCAGGCTGAGAGTGGAAAGCATAGAGCTCAGCGGTTAGAATTGCGCAATAGACTGTCTGCATATTACTTATTAGCAACAAAGAATATTAGTATCAAATGTTCTTCTCTGTCTTCTCATATATATATATTATATTTATATTGTAATATATATATATATATATATATATATATATATATATATATATATATATAATTTGTATCAATCTCTATTCGTTCTAGCGAAGTAAAGTAATAAAACCTCGTTCTCAATTCTCCACCGATCGGGGTTGGAACATAAACGTTGCGGAATTCCAAGTCACCGAGTCCAAGTTGTTCACTTCCCATTCCCCAGCCGTAAACTGTACCTACGATTGAAGGAATAAAAGATTGAACGAATGAACGATTGAACGAATGAGACTGAACAATTGAGATTGAACGATTGAACGAATGAACGATAACGATTGAACGAATGAGATTGAACGATGAGATTGAACGAATGAACGAATTGAACGAATGAACGATTGAACGAATGAACGAATGAACTTGATTGAATTGATTAAAGGTTGAATGAATGAACGATTGACTGAAAGAACAACTGATGAACAACTGAAAGAACAACTGATTGATCAACGAGTCGTCAATCTCACTTTCGCTCTCACTCAATCTCAAATCGCTTTACTCAGTCTGGTGCTCAATCTCACTGACTATATACACAACATACCAAAACAGCAACAATAATGATCGAATCAAAGCAGAAGCTAGAATCATTCAAGAGAAACAGTCTAAACAGATCTACCGAACGACCAAAGTCTGAACCCAGATAGACTGACCGTTTCTGGTGACTGCGAATGAGACAGATGCTCCACAGGCAATGGAAACGCATTCTGTCTTTCGAAGCTTAGGAATGGGACCAATTGTTCTGCTTAGCTGTTCGGAACCCGAGGGTATCCTTCCGATTCCCAGCTGACCGTAGTCTCCCCTGCCAACTGAATAGACTCTCCCTAAATGAAAACACAAACCCACACTGGTCTTTCTAAATTCGAGCCTGTTTATTTTTGCTCCAGAATTTGTCGGGTGATCTCCTATACTACAGTTGCCCATGCAGTTGAATGTACGGGTCATCATAGAGCAAGATAACACATCTTAGAAATACAGTCATCGTCAGTGGGCTAACAGGATTCCTATTGCACCGAAGGCGATAACCGAATCAATGGCTGCATGCTCGAACAAACCATTGTCTAGAAAAGAATGCAGTTTCGTAGCAGGAATGCAAGACAATCGTTTCTGTCTGTTTGGCTCTGTGTCTGTTTGTCTCTGTCTCTGTCGTTGTTTGCGTCTCTTTTGCCTGTGTCACTGTCTCTTTCTCAGTCTCAATTTCACACTGTTTTTGTCTGTGTGTCTGTCTGTGTGTGTGTCTGTCTGTGTCTGTCTGTGTCTGTCTGTTTGTCTGTTTGTGTTTGTCTGTGTGTCTGTCTGTGTCTGTCTGTCTGTGTGTCTGTCTGTGTGTCTGTGTTCTGTATAAATGTATGTATGTATGAGTGTCTGTCTGTGTGTCTTTCTGTCTGCCCGTCTGTCTGTCTGCCTGTACTCCCAGAAGAACCTCCTATAGCTTAGTCCGACACAAAACTTCGTTCAGTCAAGTTCATATAATTATGTGCTACTTTAGTATAGATTCTTGCGCTGAAGCTCTCACGCTCACCGCCGAGTGAGATTGAGTGTAAAAATTGAGTGAAAGTGAAAATTGAGAACGATGAATGGCCAGATAGCGATCGAAGGACATTTCCTGTCAAATTCTTATTTTAACATAGCATCGTTTCATAGCCAAGTTACCCAAGTAAGCTTACACGAATCGCGTTTCGTGGACTTTATGTTACCATGAATTTAACGCATGAAGAACACACACACGGCATTCACAGAGTCCACTTTCCTCACGGAATGAACTGCTAAATAGCAAAACTACTTCTTATGACTTTCCATATTTCGAACAACGAAGGAAGAGATGAAACTTTGAAGTCTTATTACTAAACTACGTGCAACTGACCCGTTCCCATGATCATATGAGTGAGTGCAAGTGCAACCGTACCTGAGTCGTCGCGAGCTAGCGTGTGGTGGGAGCCAACGGCTATTTCCATCCATTCGCCGTCTTCAGGCATTTGCGTCCACCTCTCCGGAGAAAGTCTCGGATCCATATCCCCGAAACCTAGAATAAATCACGATCGACGGACTGAATTCGGAGACTTAGGCCTATATCAGATTACATGTGTAGGCCTATAGGCCTATGCAGCTTCTTTTTAGCCTATGCTCTGTTGAGTAGTTGACTCTACAGAGCTGTAATCTGATGTCATAAGAATAATGTCTAAATTTACACACCATGCATAAACTACCGTAATTTATAAAACTCACCGTAGTCTGTATTTAAATTTGATAAATTCGATAAATATAAGTTAATGAACAATTTTGCAGTAGGCGTATTTAAGGTGACCTTCAATCCCGGTTTGGGACCTTTCACCAAACTTGAAATTGTATTTATGTCTTCTGTCATTTGTGTTCTTGTGAATTGTTTCGATTGCATAACATGTAAATGAACAGCGCAGTACTTTTGTCAGGCGCTTCAATAAAGAAAAGATTATTATTATTATTATTATCTATGTATTCATCCATATGCCTAAAACAGACTGTTCCTTCCTCTCTCCCTCCGTCGAGATTTCTATGGGGCATTATGCATCGTCTATTCCTCTTAATTCTCGGCAGCTTCTCCAATGATTGCTTCTATGTACTCCGACTGGTCACCATTATTTTTATGATCGCCTAATATGAAGTAATTAGGGCTGTTAACGATTGAATTTTTTAATAGTTAACTTTTTAAGAATAAACGATTAATCAATAGTTTATTATGATTAAATGTCAAAAGTTATACCAATATATAAACAGGGTCAAGAGGAGGAACTAACTAATTACAGACCAATTTCCATTTTACCGTTTTTCTCAAAATTTCTTGAAAAGGTTATGTATTCTCGACTATATGACTACATTAATAAAATGAACATTCTACATACTTCACAACATGGTTTCCAGCCAGGTCATTCAACCTCAATGTCGCTTTTGAGTATCCAGGATAATATATCATCCGTTATTGACCGGGGTGAATTTGCATTAGGAATTTTTATTGACATTGCAAAAGCTTTTGATACGGTCAATCACGACATACTCACCAGTAAATTACAAAATATTGGTGTGCGTGGAATTGCTTTGGATTGGTTCAGAAATTACCTAGACAATAGAATGCAGCAAGTTTTATGTAATGGCTCTTTATCGAAAATGAAACTAATCAAATTTGGGTGCCACAAGGGTCTATTCTTGGACCACTTCTGTTTTTACTCTTTATTAATGACCTTCCCAATGCTTCCCCGATATTACGCTTTGTACTCTTTGCCGATGATACAAACATCTTTGCTTCTCACAAATCTTATGACATACTTTTTCAAACAGTGAATCAGGAACTTAAGCATGTGGTCGATTGGTTTCGAGTGAACAAGTTATCTCTGAACCTCAATAAAACTAATTATGTTTTATTTTGTTCACATCGAAAGCCTATTCCGGAAGTAAAAGGAACAGTTTTTATGGATAACAAACCATTACCTCAAGTAACTTCGGTCAAATTCCTGGGAGTATATGTAGATCAATTTTTAACTTGGAAGGTCCATATAGAAAATATTTCTAAGAAAATGGCGAAAAGTGTAGGTATCTTGGCCCGTACTGGACTTGAGCTCCCTGTCCTCTCAGGCCATGTTACATGTTACAGAGGAATTGCCACTAGAACGAATACACGGAAATTCTCGATCAAAAGTGCTGGCCCTAGGACATGGAATAATCTCCCTGTCACCATTCGTGTTTCTCCTTGCATTTCTGTATTTAAAAAGAAACTCCGTCATCATTTACTGACTGTGGATCCATAACTCTCACCAGGCATGCTTCCCTTGCTATTACCTGCCTTGTGTGCCTCTTATTGTGTGTACATACTATGCTCGGTGCAGGCACTCATTGTGTTTATTTTTTGCGATGTAGTTTTTTTTATTTAGTTAACTAGTTAAGCTCTTCAAATTTTGGTGCTCTCATGCATAACCGGTGCTACCTTTTACCATGTACATGGGTAACCCTGTCAGCGGGACCCCGGTCCCTTAAGGGTTTCTCACCCTTTGCTTTTTGTTTGCCAATGTATGTTCTGTTTGTGATGTTGTAAGATACCTAAAAAAAGCAATAAAATTTTTGGTTATGGTTGTGGTTATGGTATTCCCATTCAATAATAATGGCAAATACAAAATTAACATTATTAATTTTTTATCTTTTAATAGTAGCCTATTATCAATATTTATTGCTAGTTAGTGGTTACTTAGTAGTTATTTGTTCATGTTCGTACTGACATTAACTGTTGATTGTTGTTAAGATGTATGTACACCAGAGTGCGGATATGCAATTGGTTTTAATAAAGAATATACTTACTTACTTATTAGTAGTTTTGTTTACGTTTTTCAGTTCAAATGTCTTCCTTCAACCAATTGCGTAAGCAAACCATGCAGCATGTTAATAGTCTACCGCTAGGTTCTAGTGAGCAACTTGTTTAAAGTTGTTTCGCTGACAATATAACCGTAAGGGCTATAATATCGGGGTACCTTATCGAATAGCCGTTAGCCTATGACAAGCGGTCTTCGATTAATCGTTAAAAATAAATTTACTCGTTAAATTCGATTAATCGATTAATTAATCGTTAACTTCCGCAGCCCCAAAATAATCTCTAATTTGATTTAATATAATCACTTCTATACAGGGCTGTTAAAGGCTTGGGTTTTTTTTTACAAATTTAGAAATTATAAATGCCAAAAATGGCGTCTCTTCAACTTTCTTGACAATTGTTGTAAGGTCGTTGTTAACTTCGGGACATTCTACGACTACTGTTCCAGTTAATTTCATTTATGCATCTGATTAACTTGAACGGTATTATGCCATTTTTATGAGTTTTATGATCCGAAATAGGAAAATCTGAAAAAAAGAAGCAAAAAACAAAACAAAACAAAAAACAAAACAAAACTTATCATTTTGAAAAAAGTTTGTTTTTTGCACCCCTGCTTCTATAGCAGCGTTATTATATTGCACAATCGATGATCGCTTCAATCGAAATTGTAGTCAACAGTCGCAATTCGTTGGAGAAGTCTAATCAATAGGCCTACTAAGGTCAATAGGTCAAGGAACCTGAGAAGGAATCTGAAATGATCAGGTCTATTTTGTTGGTTGTGAACTTGTTAGGTGGACTATACCATCTATTCACGTCAGCATTCTTGGCCGCAATACCATTCAGAATCTTCTTACCCAGTTGGTAGTAGTTGTTGAGTCCCCAGGCGTAGATTTCGCCTGACTCACTCTTGGCGAACGACGCGTAGTAACCGGTCCAGACATTTTTGAATTGAAGACTTGGCCGCGGGAACTCGACCCGTTCTGGTATTAAGAGCAGGGATGCTGGGATCGAAAAATAGAAAACAGCATACAGAAATATCACTACCTCAATTATAGCCTACAGTAGGTGTGCTGTGCGATATCCAGTAGAACATATCACCGTGAGAAGATGTTCGTTTTGATAGCCTACTTATAACAGCTTGGTTCCCACATTTTCGTTACTTTCTTGATTATCATGCAAATTCGTGCTTTTTCTGTGGTAGGCCCGTCAGTAGGGAATGGCCTCCCGCTTGAAATTTTCAGTTAGGCCTATACAACAAAGAAATAGCGGATTCGGATCTGTGATTTTGTCAGCTATAGAAAGGTTCGCTTATGACGACATTACAGTGACCTTCTTGTGGATTGTGGAAAGGTGACCAGAAAATCTGATCTACGATTTATGTAGCTCTACATAAATCGTAGATCAGACCTGAGGGACCTCGGATTAATGCAGCGCGCTCACTACGAATCTGTTAACCCTCCTATTGGTCTGAGTTGAACCCGCGTCCTGCGAGCGGTTAATTCGGTTCTCTCTTTTACACCGTCCTAGATGCATAACGCAACAGGGCATCGGAACACGGCATCAATCATGGTAGAGATTCTTTGAGTCAGTTTCTACGTGTCTGCGAGAGACTGCCAACGAAGGCACCTTTCGACAAGGCTCTATAATTCTATATGATGAATCTGTCAGCCCTCTCGTAATGTAATAACATTTATAAGCTAGTGAGGGTCGTTGAAGGCGCTATACAAATTGTAGTACAAAGCGCGTGTTCTTTAATGAAATCCCTAATGTAGTGTAAGGTATGATGAAGTAGGAGAGGGTCGAGTAGGGTAGGGTAGGGTTAAATGAACTGCTTAGATTCAGAAATCAATATGACTGCAGTATAAGTCTTTAGTCAGTAGAAAAAACTCTTACCATAACGCGGGCTATCTTCGTCGATGAACTGTTGCGAAGGTCTGCCCAGTTGGCATTGTTCGTTGTTGCCTGGTCAATCAATCAATCAATCAATCAATCAATCAATCAATCAATCAATCAGTCAGCAGCCAAACCTCGCTAGTGTTTTAGGCAATCAACGAGTCAATCAGCCTAACAATCAATCAGCCTAACAAACAACAGGTAGCACACCGTCTGACCATTAACCAACCAAGTAAGTATATCCAGTTCACAGTTAGCCAATAATTCAACGAGATCAATCAAACCGTCTATTTACTTTTCTGCAGACGACTAAAATTAATAGCGTTTACGAGGAACTTCACCTTATACGAAAACACTAACACAATTTCTGCTCCCGCATCGAATCTCTGAAGCCGACCAAATCAAAATTTCTTGAAGTAGGCTTATATATTATATTGGACTTCTTTAATATCTGTAATCTATGATGTGACTCATAAATTCGTCGATAGAGAAAACTATCACTTTATGTCAGTGGTAAGTAAGTACGTAAGCAAGTAAGTTAGTGAGTTAGCAAGTAAGTAGCTGACTTGTCCACATATTTACATGTTTACAGACAAACTACCTACCTGTTTCAGCGCATATCTGTAATGATCCTAGCGAGTACTTCTCGGACAGCCGGGGCTGCCGCAGAGATGGCGGCTGCTCGAAAAATTGCTAAGTACATCCAGCTCGCAGCCGTCTATCACTTTGTCCCCCTGGCCTTTGAAACCATGGGCCCGGTGAGTTCTGAAGGCTTGGCCTTTATATCATCATTGGGACAGAACCTCAGCACGATATCCGGAGATGCACGCGAAACCTCCTACCTGTTTCAGCGCATATCTGTAATGATCCAGCGGTTCAATGCGGTGGCTTTCCGCGGTACTTTTGCCACACTGGACCTTGACGACGATTAGGTGCCGTTCCAGACGAATTTTATTGTTAACAATTAATATTAAGTCCCCGCAGGATCATTTATACCTCGGCGCTTATTAAAGATAATAATAATAATAATAATAATAATAATAATAATAATAATAATAATAATAATAATTGTGGGGCGCGGTGGTGTAGAGGTATGTTCGGTGCAGAGCAGCCGGAGGGTTGCGGGTTCGAATTCACACCTCAAGGGGTATGACTGGTGCCTTGCAGCCGGATGGTTGCGGGTTCGAATCCACCTAACGCCGGCTATAGGGACCCTGGGCAAGTCCTTCACTGCAATTGTCATGCGCTTCGGCGTGAAACCCGATTCAGTGTTCGCGTTGTTCGGGAGCGCCTCTGAGTAGAAATCTTGAAGGGGCGCTAATAAATATCTGAAATGAAATGAATGAATGAATAATAATAATAAGTGCGCAATTGTGGACTGACTGCAATTACGTTGCGTACCGAACGAGTAGATGTGTCTGTCTTCGGTCAAACAGACGATGTGGTCCGTTCCACTCGTTACTTTAATCACAGTAATGTCAGGCATGACTTGCACTGGACGGAAGCTTTTTTCCGGACCATTGTGTATCAGAGATGAATTCCCCTCGCTATCCTGAAGAACAATAACATTTGTATGTAGTTATGGACGCATGTAGGTATGTACAGGGGCGGCGCTGGCCGGGGGGGTCCAGGGGTCCGGACCCCCCCAGCTGTCTTCAGACCATTTCTCCAATTCGTGTATCCGAATAGATTTTTTTGAAGGGGGGGACCAAATCAACATTTCGCTGAGGCCTAGCAACTTATGTCATGACTTTGTAACTCTTTCCAATATATTAAATTAATATTATGATCATCACTATTTATTAGGTCTACTCAAATTCTTTAAATTATATTTAACTTACTTACTAAACCTCTCTGCACTGCGTGCTTATGATTGGTACGTCATTGGTCCGTGTGCACAGTGTTGACTCTTAGTGAAAATAATAACAATAATAATTGTTATGGCATCATTAAATAGAAATCCGCTTACTGAACTGGTTGATGATATTGATTATGTACTTCAGTGTGGATCAAATCAGCCCAACGATTAGTATTTAAAGCAACTACTGTTCTTGTTGCTGGGCGCCTGAAAAGCTTGAAGTTTCAGGAATCTTGGTACGACGGTCGGCCATGGCTGGAGTACAGTCTTGACGATGATGCAGCTTCATTTTAAAGCTATAAATGTTTAGTTCAGAGTGGCTAAAATTAGCTCCATATGGCAACATTATACTCCAAAAAGCGTTGGCGGCTGGGGCTCCGCCCCAGACCCCGCTGGGGCAGCTTACGACGCTCCCCAGACCCCCTTAACGTGGGCAGCTTTGCGCCTTCGGCGCTCGCAGTGCCTCGCACTCGGGCGCCTGCCACGCAGCTTGCAAGTTAATTTCATTTTCGTGGACCCCCCAGAACTAAAACCCAGCGCCGCCCCTGGGTATGTATTTTTGTATGTATGCATGTATGCATGTATGTATGTATGTATGTATGTATGCATGTATGCATGTATGTACAATGCATGCATGCATGTATGCATTGTATGTATGTATGCATGTATGCATGTATGTACTATGTATGCATGTATGTATGCATTGTATGTATGTATGCATATATATGTATGTATGTATGTATGTATGCATGCATGAATGTATGTATGTATGTATTTATGTATGCATGCATGTAAGTATGTACGTATTATGTATATATGAATGAATGTATCTATGTATGTAAGTAAGTATGTATGTATGCATTATATGTATGTATGTATGTATTTATGTATGCTCGTATGTATGTATGTTATGTATGTATGTATGTATGTATGTATGTATGTATGTATGTATGTATGTATGTATGTATGTATGTATGTATGTATGTATGTATGCATTATATGTATGTATGTATTTACGTATGCTCGTATGTATGTAGGCTTATGTATGCATGTATGTATGTATGCATATGTATGCATGTATGTATGCATGTATGTATGCATGTATGTATGCATTGTATGTATGTATATGTATGTATGCATGTATGTATGTATGTATGTATGTATGCACAACAATTCCTTTGAAATTTAAATTTTCTACATAATTATAAATTAAATTTTCTTCAAAGCCTCGAATCCAACAGCAGAGCATGGGTTAGCTTAAGATGCTCCCCAGAGCAGACTCATAATCGTAACACTATGAGCACCTCTTCCCTCAAACAAATACATTGAGTACTTAAAAGCACTGTCGTTCAAATCTCGATGCCTCTAGTCAAAATTTCACAAATTCATCCCTGCAGTAGCTACATGTACATGGAGTTACTGAGAAGACTTACCCGAAATGTTCCCCATATGAATAGAGAACCATCGTAGGTGAGGGCGGCCGTGTGGCTGTCTCCTGCTGACACCTGGACAACACGGGCGAAAAGGCCGACCGTTCCTGGTAAGAAACAGTGCTCTTCCTCTTCGGTTCTTCTTCCCAGAGTCCCTTGGTCATTCATACCGAAGGTATATACCTGCACGTTAAGAACAATTCATGCAGAGAAATTAAGGTTGTTACCATAATTATCATAGCAAAGGCTTTATTATTATTATTATTTTTTTTTTTTTTTATTTATAAAACCAACAAACTTATTACAGACTGATTAAAAATGGCTGTTTCAATAATTTTATTAGCCGTCATTCAGTCCTGGGCTACTGTTGTTGCAGTCCGCGGTGGCTAAAACAGACAGAGAGTTTCCAATCTGTAGGGCGACCGATAGGCGTTGCAGCAGATGACTGGTCTCACGCTGGTCGCCTGTCGCTGCTGAGACCTTGCGTCCCAGTTCTTGAACAAACTGCAGTGATTCTGTGTGCCAGCTTCCTGCAGTTTCGACTGCAACAGGGACGAAATGATGTGATTGTGTGATAGCAGCGTACTTGGTTTCCTTGTTGCGAGCTGCCTTTTCCGCTGCCGCACCTGCGTTTTGCGATGTTATATGTTCGTAGGATGCAGCGAAAGTATCTGGCACCGTGACATCCCATGCCAAGCAACGACCTCTGTCCCAAGGTATGATGGTGACTCCGTCAGGCCTTTTGCCGTCTGATCTGGAGAGGCCATTGGGCTCTTTGATGGCAGGTATTTTGGCTCTGGTGAAAGCTCGCCAAATAACGTCGTTGAGCATGCCATGTCGATGTTGTCTACCTGCTCCTTTGATGCACGAGAATCCATGATGACCGTTGGTTCCATTATTATTATTATTATTATTATTATTATTATTATTATTATTATTATTATTATTATCTGATTATTATTATTATTATTATTATTATTATTATTATTATTATTTTAAATTTTTGCAGCAGGTAAACATGATCCCTCGGGGACTTCAATATTAATTAAAATGATAAAAAGCTGGAACGGTTAGAACTCCTCGGGCTCGGGCAATAGGCTGGCAAAGGTACCGCAGATTGCAACAGCATTAAAGCGAGGATTATTATTATTATTATTATTATTATTATTATTACCACTATTATTATTATTATTAAACTGTCATTTATAGCGCGCCTGAACAAAGAGAATCTTGCACAAAAGCGCGTAACAGGAAAGTCTGTTCATAATAAATCTTGAACAAATAGCCTAAGTCCTGAGTCCTTAAATGGTTCAACTGACATTTAGGCTAACCTAGCTCTTACTTGTCGACCGTCATTTTTATACTTCACAGACTTTGATCAGCATCAGCAGCATAATTAGGCTATAATATTATAGTATAGCGTGCCACTTTTGTAGCGCTACTGTTTCCACAACACAATACCGTCCGTCTAATTATACGACCTACAGCCATCCTGAATTCCTGATCTCATATCCAGCAGCACCTGAAGTGACTGACTAAGACAATAAAAAGAACGAGCGAACGAACGAATGTTGACAGCATAAAAGTGTACCGAACGAGGCTAAGTACAGACATTGACACGAAAAGCGTAGTCTGGAAGCGATACCGACGGGGAAGTATGGACGGGAAGTAAACAACTGGATAAGCAAAGAACGAGAGAGGAGAAGACGATACTACAGGAGCGAACGTTTGTAATCATTAACCACCGACTTTCTCAACAATATGAGCGATGTACAATAAGAAAAAGTGTACACGTCAGTGAGAACCTAATAACGACACAACTGTTACAGTTAGGCTACCGTACGTCAAGAAGAATATATAACTGTAGACCCATAATTTAGGCGCCTCTGCTTTGTACGATTTTTAGTAGCCCTAAGTTACAGAAATAAATTCCTAGACTTATTGTAGTTAACGCGGCGGTTTGCCTATGGTTACCAACTTACCATTCCGTTGTCAGTTAGGCAGACGCTGTGCAGGCCACCTGCGGCTATCTGTTTGATGTCCATAGGTAGGTTGTTGACGAGGGTCGGTCGAGCTATTTCCGTTTCATCTGGTCCAAGTCCAAGCTCACCGGTGTCACCGGAACCCATTGTGAAGACAGAACTATAGTAGTAATCACTCTCGTCATCTACAACCATTAAATATATTTTCTACTTATGTCTGATTTATTGTTACTTCTATAGCGCGGGATTTTGAATAAATCAGAAGCTTTTCACAAACGATGGCGTACGTATGCGTATAGCCTTATATAACTGTTATATATATAGACCTACAAGTTTATTACCTACAAAGACTACAACGATTGTTAGCATTGGCCTATAGCCTATGATTGGCCTATGATTCTACTTTTTAAGTTTTATTAGCGAGTGTATTGGACACCCAGTCACTAGGCCTAGCCGCCTAGGTCTACAAGGTATTATTATGCTAAGCGTGACTATAGCGTACGTCGGCGAATAAAGTTGATAAAGTTGATAAAGTTGATAAAGTTGTAATGCGAGTATGACTGTATTAAAACTAGGGCAGAATCAGAACATGAAGACAGAATGGAGTAGAGATCGATGCGTCGTGATCCTTAACCCTAGGGCTACCAAGCTTTTTGTGACATCGGCTACAAGGGGGTGGTTACCACCCCCCTGGATTTCGTGTTTGGTTTCACATATCATAACTTGTAATAATAAAGCAATGGATTCAGCATTCATTTCTGCACAGAATGGTATATTTAGTTGTACATTATGTGAATGCACCTCGAAATTACATCACTTTTAACAACGGAACCCATTAATTAGCAATATTTTATATTGTTGCGTACATTTTGTACTTTTTGGATAAACAAATATAAGATTATGTGTGTTTTGAAACTAATCTATGTATAAAAGATACACACAATCATCCCTACACATGTTTATATAGCATAAATGTACATTCATACATATATATCCATACATCGGTTTACGTTGTAATGCTGTATTCAGCCATTTTCACACAGATTACGCGTATTATTATTTATTTTGATCACTTTCGGTATTCAAAAGACAAAGATGTAGGTATGCAAATGAAGCCCTTCATTCCCTCTAAAGAATGGTATCTTTGTTTCTCTTCCAGGAAGACAAATGAATACGCTACAGACAAAAAACTAAGGGGAGTGCTTCCATTCAGCCATTTTTCACGCATAGGCCTATTACGCGTATTATTATTTATTTTGAGCACTTCCGATTGTCTCAGGTCAACTCAGTGACCATAGAAATGTAGCCCCACATTCCCTCTATAGAATGGTATAATTTGTGTCTCTTAATATTAAATGACGGATAAGATATAGTCGAAAATCTAGGGGGTGGTATCCACCCCCTCTGGTACCTCGGGTATATTGGGTAGGCTATAACTTTTGAACGGTGTGAGATATCATCTCACATTTTACCTCAAAATGTGTGTAAATGAACCCTCTACAGCTACCTAAAAGGTCAAATTTTTATTCCATACGCAAAAAGTTTGAGATTGAAAAAACTTGGTAGCCCGAGGGTTAAAAGCAACAGAAGTTAATATCGATCGAGACGTAAAACGTGATGACGTCTAATGGAAAAGACTATTAATTATAGCCTATCCTACAAAACGACGCATAATTATAAGCTGAGTTTCGCGTGGTTTTCAGTTAGACCAGATCGTCTGGTAAGTGTTGAAGAATATTATGTTAGAAGAAAGATAGTGATTCAGACGAGCAAATGAAATGCGTTCAGTTCGCATATGCCTATGTAACGTAGCTCAGTTCTTCCCCAAGTGGTAGTCCGCGGACCGGTGCCAGTCCGCGATTGACCACAAACTCTCGAGCAGTTGCAGCTAGGTCCGCAAAGTGAGTCAACAGACTGGTGAAATTGTCTCAGAATCAAGAAACAGCTATTATATTTTTAAAAGTCATAACAAAAAACCACTTATTAGGCTAGCATGTAATGGGCAATAGGCCTATAGAGTCATAGAATTGTCTAAACATGCACTTAAATCAATTTTGTTGCATATTTGAGGAAAACGAAAAAGAGAAATAATTAATAAATACCGGTCCTGTATCTGTAATTTAGGCACCGTAAATCTTCGTCCTCCTACAGTTGGAAAATTCCTGCCGGTCCGTGACACTGAAAGTTCATTCCTGCTGGTCCGTGACCCTGAAAAGTTTTAGAAGCGCTGACGTAGCTTACCTTCGTCCGGTAATATCCTGCGTCTTTTCGAATCTGGCTCATACAAGATGTTTCCGCACGCGCTGCAAGCAATCTGAATCAGTTTCCTCTTTGATCGATATGAACAATGATCATCCATCTGGTCTTGTGGATCAGTGCTATCTGGTGATAGTTGATCAGTAAATACTATTGTTAGATTTAGCGACATGATTGAACATTGCCTGAAACTCTCAACAACCCTGAAAGGTTAACCGCGCTCTGACTATGGTTTTGCGTCACTCGGCGTTAAATTTATTTATGCTGCTGTCAGAATACTAAATAGAACAATAGGTAAAAACACTACGTCATAAAATGCGTCACTGTTTCCATTCATCGACGTGCTATTATGAAATACTAGCGCTATAAAAATCAAAGTCTTTTTCATGTCTGATGGATCGCCAGACTACATTTGCTGCAGGTCAGTGTTACCACTCTTGGGAATTTTCCGAAGATCTTGGGATTTTGGGGTCGACTTGGGATCTGGGTACTTTGCATTGCAGTCTTGGGATTCTTTCTAAGGTCTACAGACTGGTTTTTACCGGACTTTCCAACAGTGGTAGCGAATCAGATTAGAAAAAGCTCGTTAAGTGGCTATGTCTGAAATACGTTTATTATTATTGTAACTTGCAAATATTTGTGTAATTTGTCATTTTGTTGTTACGCTCCGGTTTTCCTTAGTAGTAGATTTCGTTTATTAAAAATACTAAGTTGACATAGGCCTACCGCAACTTGTTTACATGGGATAATTATGAAGGTAATGAAATTAAAAACTATAAGTTTATGCCTTTAGTCAGATTGAGAGTTAAATCTTAAAATCACCGAATAGTCAGAAATAGAACCCTAGAGATGAAATTGTGGTCATCTTTTTTGGGCAGTTCAAATTCATGAGGCCTATAGGGCGCAGAGCATATGGCCTACGTACGGTCGGAGGAAAGAGGCCTCTAAGCACATGTTGAAAGTTCCGGTTGACCGCTTGAAGGAGTCTAACGTCTGCATCTTCCATCATTCGGTCTAAATCCTGGTGTTCAGAAGGGAGGTAGCCCAGTCGTTTGGCCCTTAGCAGGAAACGTTGGAGTTTTTGACGGTCGTTTGCGGTAGTGAATCCCCACCAAGCGGGAGAGGCATACAGAAGGCGAGAGATGGTAGTTGCACGTGCAACTTCATGGAGCGCAGTTGGAGGGAGACCGTGTGCCCTGAGGACTCTGAGAGCGTGAAGCGAACCAGATCATGCACTTAGAATCCTGTTGACATGGGAAGAAGCACTAAGATCGTTTGCAATAGTCACTCCGAGTATGAGCATTGATGTTAGGCCTACTCTCACGATTTCTAAGGTAGGTGGGTCAGATGTTCCTTTGTCGCGTCGACGGTGGATGCCAGTTCTTAGCTCGGCATTTTTGTGAATAATATTGTCATTGTTAAAACGCATTTCATATTTCATGACACAACGTTTTCCTTTTCACTTTTCAGCAACTTGGCATTTTTTGGTACACTTTTGGCCAATCTTGGGCACTTCCTGGCAAGATCTTGGGATTTCTGAAAATGGAGAGTGGTAGCACTGGGTGCAGGTGAGTGCTTCCAAGATGTCGGGTGACACGATTTTCGGTAAAATCCTTCGCGGGGAAATACCTTCCAACTTCATCTATGAAGATGATCAGGTCACTTTGATAAATAATTCGTGCACTCTTTTCTGGAATTTGTTGTGTTTCATATGAAAAATGCATTGGATTATTAAAACTGTGCGTGTGTGTTGTTTCGTTGTCTGCATCGTGGAGAAACGACGGCCACGCGATTGTTACTTTCACTTAGGACTTGCATGGGCAAGCATTTAGTATCGGGGTCCGTATATTTTCTCTCGTCATTTTAGTGTCGTCTTTAGAAAACATCACCTTCTATATAGCGCCCCTTCATTGGCCTTCAGGAAATATACCCAGGAGCGCTCTCAGCCCAGCCATGGCTAAAGAAAGAAAGACGAATGATTTATAGAACCCAGTTAGATTGGTCAGAGGTAGCAAACGCAGCTCCGATGGGAGGTCATTCTAGATGGAGGGGCCTGCAACTGAGAAAGCTCGGCGCAGCCAAGCGAGCTTGTGTAACTAAGCGTTCCCCAGTCGTCGTGGAGCAAAGCGCCCGACGCGCTACAACTTCATTAAATAGAGCTCTACTACCTACCAGCAATCTCCCATAATGCAATTAACTGACTACCATCGAATAGTAACAATTACCAATTAACCTTATATTTTAATGTCGAAAAGCAGTGCTCAGCTGAGCGCCTACAGATGATGCTTTAGGGCAATGCCACTCTTAATAAGTTAGCAAGACGTAAGTCTATGTAAGTTCGGGCAGATTTTAAGAGAATAATAGCGGTTATTAAGAATGCATTTGTAGCCAGGAGTAGTATAATTCCAAGTTGAAGATTGATTTTGTATGGACTGTAGAGGTGACTTTGAAAATTCCATTGATTTTTCAATGCAAATTAGCGTGCACTGTGCAATTACTATGGTTTAAGATTAGGGCTGCCAACCATCCTGGACAGTCATTTTGCATCCTGTGTCCCGGATTGGTCTCAACTTGTCCCGGAACTTGATGTAAACATCCACTTCACAAAAATTAATGTTGTTCTTGTTTTCGCACCTAAACTTGAACTGCCTGCCATAAATAAGTTTTAGAGTGGGCATAGAATAGAGGGGTAGTTAGGTTAGTTATCTATTTAATAAACGTTTTGCTCTAGTTTTTTTATAATTTTATGTATAGGCCACTTGTCTTTTCATTATTTGACTAATTTTGAACGACTATTTTCAGTAGATTGTAGATCCTACATTAGGCCGACACGACATTCGTTACACACAGTTTTGTGGACAGGGTAAATTGGTTATGTCATATCGAGTGACTAGCTGACTGCAGGCTTCCCGGATTGGCAAAAGGAAAAGTTGGCAGCTCTATTTAAGATAGACTCTAGATATTCATGTTTGCACTTTAGATGTTGTGTATTACGGAAAACTGTACGTGATTTTTCAGTCATGGCCTAGTAAGTCTTGTGTAATTGGACCGCGTGAAAATGGCTGACTGCTAATTGTTTTTCTAACGCTGTGCATTCTTCTGACATTGTAGTGTGTGGCCTTCCATGACATCAACCCAAAGGCCCCGACACATTTTCTCGTTATACCGAGGAAACCAATTCCACAGTTGTCCAAGTCAGATGATTCTGATGAAAAGGTGAATTTCTTTTATAATGACTTTAATGGGGTGGGGAGATGGTGAATGGTAACACGCTGGCAAGGCAATCAGAAGGACGTGGGTTTGATACCCGCTAGCCCCATAAGGTTGACTCAGCATTCAACTCCCTCTGGGACAACGGTAAAATGAGCAGTAGGACAGATGGGCAGTTGGGCACCTTGCAGGTTGCATTACATTTAAAAATTAAACTCCTGCTAAACTTGTTATCATAGATCTGTTACTACTGTTTACTACTATGTCATGTAATCTTACTGCATACTTGTCAGTTTGAATTAGTAAATGAATATTATTATTATTATTTAATGTTACGGGAAAGTCTTTGCTGGGAAAGTTGTTGTGAACTTGATTAAAAATTTTGTTGTTTCACGAGTAATGACAGTTACCTTGATTTTTCCTTGGCCATTGCATACATGCCATACATACATGTGGTTTCTGTTTGTACAGATGGGCAAAAGCTGCGATTGTAATATATATGCTGAAATAATGTTGTATCTTTCAAGGTCTCTATTCTGAGGTACTTCCAAATTTTGCATGGAAACAGAAGAGACTAATTTATGGCAAATTGGTGCAAACTGAATGTGAAATGTCAGAAGAGGAAAGTGAAGAGTGGCAGATGCAACTGATGTTAGCTGTCGGGGGAGTAACTGATTTTAAAGTTTGTGTATATGCAGCCACTGTCATAGAAGTTAAATGGCCCAAATAAATCCATGAGATTGGTTCGAATTTAGTTGGCCATTTTGTCTTTTGAAGTTTGAAGTTGAGTTCTCTGATATTGTTTGTGCTGTTGCTTAAGTTTTAACTTTGCTGATGATTTAGTGAAATGACCCTATACTCTTATGACACTACATGATGTTCTGTTTCGAATACGATAAATTGGATTCCAAACTTCTTTGATATAATTGATTTAACATTAAGTATTGAAGCAGTCTATTCATAAGCAATTTTGAGTATGATGATTGGCATTGCAACAGGATAACTTTACGAATGCCTATTAAAATAGACAAAATTTTCAACTCTTTATTTTGTTGACAGCTGTTAGGTCACCTGTTGGTAGCAGCTCGCAAAACAGCGGAAAAGCTTGGAGTTGCTGACACCGGATATCGTGTGGTTATCAATGACGGCAAGCAGAGTGGCCAGGAGGTCTTCCATCTTCACCTTCACGTTCTTGCTGGAAGGCAGATGGGATGGCCACCGGGTTAATAAGATATGCTGTTCGGAGCAAAGGCTGTGTCACCAGGAATAACTTCACTGCTTTGTCCGCTTGAAGATGTTTGAAGCTTCTGTGAGATACTGATAGTTTTAAAATGTTGAAACCGTTTTCCTAAGGTACCTAATAGCATTGGGAGAACATTTGCTGTCTGCTTATGTTGTGAAGTAGATGTAGAAGCTGCCGCGCTGCTTGCATTTTTAAAATTTTGGGTCTGCGAATTTTAGTTGTTGTGATTCCTGATTTAACTAGAAGTTTAGAAGTTAGCCACATGGATTGTTGCTTCCCTGTCATAGAACACAGTTGCTTCTTGTTTTACTTTCTTTACATCTATTCCATCAACAGTTGGAAAATTATCCTGTTCGATCTGAATTTTGGGTTGTCAGATTGGGAACACCTCTACAGAGTTTGCATTTATTTAAGAGATCTAAATTGATGTTTCAGTTGAGATTAGATGGATTTGATCATGAAGGCTGAGGAGTTTAGTTTCAACCAAGTTTGATCTCAGTGAGACCGAAGGGTTTTGCAACATTTGTGTTGCTCATCTCAAGATTCTGTTCTAACAGTTTCTCTGTTAATGTTTTTGGTCTCGTGATTTTTTGGCAGAGAATGTGAAGCCAATCGTAAAGAGGCAAAAACTGAACTGCTTGCATCTGGTTTTTCTCAATTTATAGCAGTAGTAGAATAATAATTTTCAATTCAATTTATGAATTGTAATTGAACAATTATTATAGAACCACTCAAGTAGCAAGACTGATCATAGGCAATCTCTGTGCTAGCCGGTGTGATGTTAAATGTTGTTAAGAATTAGGATTACATCACTTGGCCAAACAATGCAATTTACAGTAAACCAGGAAAGTAACCAGTGACGTCCCACGCAAACACTTGGAGCCCAACCAATGGCGTTTGAAAGATGACATCGTGAATGTCTTAACGTTATTGAATTGGACTTTATATACGAACTTGGTGAATTTTTAAAAATGCAGTTTACAAGCATAACAGTTGGGAAAGGTCACTGTTTACCTGAACGAGGCAGTTAACAGAAAACAGCAACTTTGCAGTTTCTTGACACTTCTGTACTTTCCCAACTGTTACACTTGTAAACCAGATTTTTTAAAGATTCCCTAAGTTGTTGTATGCTCAGTCTGGCAATGCGATTTATGCAGTCTAACTCGGTCCTGTATAAATTGGCTTCCATCAGTTGTGAATGCTGTGGTTTGGCTGATCGGCGGCATTCCTAAATTTGGTCATAATTATATCCAGGTTCATGTAGGAGGATCTGCACTGGTACCTATGCAAAAGCGCAGTTAGTTAAGATCTTGGTGCTCATGTATAATTGTCTAGCAGGCTGTTCTCCATCTTGTCTCACGGATCTATGTGTCACAGTATCTTCCATACCTGGTTGCAGATTTCTCCGCTCTGCCACACAAGACTTAATTGTTCCATCGGCCTAAATTTCCACGGTTCAGCGCTGGAGTTTTGCTGTGTTTGGCCCGTCCTCGTGGAATAAGTTGCTAACAACCTGCAACCTGAACTTCTCTTCGGCAAATGCTTGAAGACCATTTGGGCGGCTGTAACAGAAGTTAGGTCTTGCATAATTACATGTAACCTAAATCAACGTAGATTTCATTCAGGCAGAGCGATCAGGCTTTCAGGAGCGGTCTGTGTAATGGCCCAAGAGGCGCCTTGCACGTTGTAGAGTCTTTAGTCATTCTGGGTGGGCCTGATAACCTTGGAGATGTTCTAGCGCCTCTGTGAGGTTCTTGAAAGGCTCTAAACAAATGAAAGGCTCTAAACAAATGCTCTGATATTTACATGCCCTGCATGATTCGCTGGTTCCTGCTGAATCTTCGGTTGTTACATGGTTGACCTTGACGTTTATGACCCCCTTATCCAATGCACAGAAGGCAACTTGAATTCGTTCCTGCTGCCAACTATTTGTCAACCAACCATGATGGAGGGGGTCCATAGAGTAGTGGTAACATCACTGGCGTGAAGAGCAGTAGGAAGTGGGATCGCTTCCCACAACCTCCCAAAGGTCCACTCAGCCTATCATTCGCCAGATGGCGCATTGGTAAAATTAGATGTAGGACGTGATGGGCGCCTTGCATGGGATAACAACATAACATGACATGAGACTGCGAAGCGCAGATCGTCATGTGAAACCTATGACAATTAACATAGGATAACAGCATACCATGACATGACAAAGCATGACATGAGAGCTCAAAACACAGAATAACCTAATCTGACATAACCTAACATTAAAAACATAGCACAACTTAACATAACATAATAGCTTAACACGATACAAGTTTTAAGTGGTTCAGAAAACATAAATTCAGTCCACGACTGATTTTGATGAGGGTCAGGCCAACATTTTCCGGGAGTCGAAGTCAAACTTTGGTTCGAAAGTTCGTAGACACTGAAGGGGAAGGACTTGGAAAGGTTTATCAGCCATAAGGGTCACCAGCGATTTTGACTTTAGTGATACCTGAGCAATTCTGAGCATCAATTTTTGTATTTTGAGAAAAGATACAACCAGTTTAAAGCAACCTGGCTATCTACGATTGAAATATTCAACTAAAATACTGCCTAAATTTCGAGGGCTTTGTCGCTCAGAATTGCTCACGTATTACTATGTTAATTGTCACGGGCTTCACATGACCTGGTGCTTCGCAATCTCATGTCATGTTATGTTGTTATTCTATGTTAATTGTCACATGACGATATGTGCAGTTTCATGTCATGTTAAGGTATGTCAATTTAGGCTGTTGTTCTATGTTAATTGTCATCGGTTTCTCATGACAGTGTTGCCGTTCACACATTCCCACCGCGCTCATCGAATAACCGACGAGCGTTTAAGCGGGGCTTATATCGTCCGATTAGCGACCTGACTTCCCCGGCGCTCATCGATTAATTTTATACGGCAGAGGGAGCCTTTGACTGGGGACCTCGTTACAGCAGCGGCGATCGAGCGGCCAATATAGTTGCAAACACGCATCGCTGGTTGCGCACCTGCCTTAGCGTGGAATAAAGAGTGTAAGTGTGATACCCGTGCGAACTCATCGTTATGCGAACGACGTGATCACGAACGACGATCGGAATTGATTAGCGACAAAACACGATTATTTTGTATTTATTTGTCGTTTATTATCGTCTAGTCGCTGGCCATTACAATCGCAAAAACCACCAGTTTAAATGTAGGACTAATTGCATGCATGCAACACCGGGATGGTCGACTGGTGGAGGATGTTACTTAAGTGGCAGTGGTAATCGTATTTGTAAATATTGTTTATTTAAGTGGTAGTAGTAATCGATCGTATTTTGTAATTTTGTGTATATTTTTAGTAACAGTGGTAATTTTATTTGTAATTATTGTGAAGATTTTCGCATCTTTGAACCGAACTATTAAGAGGAACTTAGGCTTTGGAGTTTTTGAGTTCTTGTTAATTCATCAGAACAACTCAGTGGTTAAATTCAACGGGATCTGAGATCAGGCACCTCGCATTTGAGATCCGCCACCTAAAAGAGGAGACCTGTCATCTAAATGTGCTCTTATTGCAATGGTCGACCTTTTGCGTCTTGTTTCACACATTTTATGAGTTTTCCGAATAGTGAATAGGAGTTTCGGCGATAGATTCGTCAGATAGGGTGATAGGTTTAGATTTTTTAAATCGGTGATCCGCCACCTCTGGCTAAACAATTGAACAACTCTTCTTCTTTGTTCTCCTCCGTCAGGCCAAGGCCAACGATGAGTCCTCAACTTGTCTCCAGAATTCTCTATCCTTGATTTGTTCCTTTTGCTTCTGCAATGTTCATCTTCATTCTCTCCAGATCCTCTCGTATAATTATTATCCATCCATGTCTTTTGTGACTCCTAGCCCTCACATCTGGCCATCGATGGTAATCTGTCAACCATTCTCAACATGTCCCAGCCACTTTAGCTTTTGAACAACTGCTCACTGATAAAACGTCAACGTAAACGAAATGACAGACAAATACTCATTCCCAAGATTCCCTGCAGTCCACTGTATACACACCTTTTTAACTATACCGTATCTTATTCCGTAACCCGCCACTGTTCGTACTCTGGCAGTGCCAGTCCCAAGCCGTAAAGGAGGAGGACGTCGCTAATGATCTTTGTAATCACACAGTGTCGTTAAACTGAAAGTAAGCTTATACTACTACTATCTCCTTCCGTCAAGAGAACACCGGGGCATAAGCTACATGAGGAGGAGGGACGCAAATGACCAGGATTTTGTCGCCTCCTCTTTGAAATTGAAGTGTCGTGTGACGTGTGTTCTTCGAAAACTGAAATCGGGGTTGTGAAGAAAAAGGCAAATGAAAGACATGTAAAAATTCGGGCAGGATTTTCTGGGAATATTGTCTTGGAAACTTCTACCCCCCTCGACAATTTTGGAACATTTGTTCTTCGAAACACCACCGGTCGTCAACTTTTTATAAGCTGGATACCCACAGAACCATCTTCCCCCCGTAGATTAAACACTGTAAAAAAGGCGAGGTCAAAAAAGGTCATCGGAGTTGTTAAAGAAAGTCTGTGAAGTTGCCTCCTCTTGAATTTAAGTCTGGCTACGCCACTGCACCGGGGTATATTCTCTGTCCGTCAAAAGCAGAGAGCCGAGTCGCCAATAGGAAAACATCGATTCCACGATCGAACCAAATCCCTTTCGTGTGCCCCTTAGTAGGCCCTACCCTTCTTCCGGTGGACCATGTGCACCCTCAACTCATTAACATGCAATTATAAACCCCGCACAACCTGGCGTGGACTTCGAAACATCTGTTTGCTGGGGTAAGTGGCTCAACGGCTCATTAAGTGAACAGTAGTAAATTATAAATTATATATAGGTACTCGACACAGTACTGATTTGTATAGCGCCCAGTGGCGTCATCAACAGTTACGAGGTTGCAGGGGCAGGGCAGAGGATCTGAGGGACTTCCAGCGGAGTAAAAAGGGAATATCCTTGCTGGAGGTCTGGGGCTGGAGATATTTATATAATTTGTAAGTAATATTTTTGTGTTAAAAATTCAGCAAGTTCTGCATTTCCCAGTCTCACTAGTTATTCAGTGCTTTCAACCTAATATGTAGCGTAGTGATTTTTTATTATGGTTCTAAATAAAATAAACCCAATTAACAAGTACTTGCTGAACAAATATTGCTCTTTTATTTTCTTGCAATCAGTCTCTTGAAATTCTTCAAATTTTGAAGGTTCTGCTCACTTTTCGATTTCTTCGCTTTTTATTTGTTTTTGTCTGCTTAACCTTTCATCGGCTCACTGCTGCTTGTCTGCCCTAACAGATTTCTTGTACTCTTTGCTGACAGATTGGCAACAACCGATCGGTGATCTGAGTCGCACACTATATAATAGTCTGCGCAAAACACTACAGTTCGTAACTGCCCTTAGGTGATCGATGAATCAAGACTAATGAAGGAAAATGTCAAATTTCATTGGAGGTATTCCCGCCAAACAAATCTAAAAGGATTTTGCACGAATCCCAGGACTCAGCATGAGTAGGACTGGGGCAGCTGCCCCTTCCTTCCCCCACCCCACCACCCCCGTGGCGACGCAGCCGACGCTGATGATAGCGCCTCTTGTAGAGAAACTCTTCAAGGACTTCCCATCCTAACAATACTTGAGCAATATCAGACAGAATGGTTTTCAAGCTTTTACGGAAAAGATGCAGAGAAAGCGCTAGAAGTTCGTACATAATTATTATAGGCCTATCTTATGCGCTGCTAGGAACCTATTCCAGAAAATAACATGAGTGAGCCAAAGTGAAGCTACGATAGGCCTACTGGACTGCAGAAGTTCGGGCCGATGGACCAACTAGGTTACCATGCGTAGCAGAGCGAATGGATTTGCGACCAGGCAAGGATGATACCAAAACACACAGCTCCCTAATATAAAGTGGCACAAAGCCTCCAAGACAATTTTGCTTAAACATCAAGATCTTATTGTTATCGCCCATGCAATCTGTGCAACCCATGTAACATAATGCACTGTGAATTTAGGCGTCTAATAAGTTATTTGAAAATACCAGAACAATTTTATCAGTCTATAATATTATAGTGACACAGATGCAGCCGTTTAAACAAATAAATTCAATAGTAAATTCCTTCATGTTTCATGACTTGTTTTATTTAATTGAGTCCAATTATTATAAATTGTAATTGCAATTAGTGACCTCTATCGCACAGGCATCAACCGATGACGCCCCAAAACCAAGTCACATTCAGGTCAATAATCAGGTAAATATCCAGACGATCATTCCACTAAGACAGAGAAGAGAGGCAGATAATGGTGGATGCACAATTTGAAAGGAATTAGGAAAGTCAATCCGAAACACGAAGTGATATAATGTTAACCGCAGCTTGACAGCAGCTGTTTGTTCCAGCGCTATTCCGATATTGTTCGCCCTCCCTCCTCCCTCCATTCCCTCTGCCTCCCTCCCTTCTTGCTCTGGGCGGCGCCGAGGTCTGATTAACCGGCTCATCGGACACCTGTATCGGCTGGCACTGGCCGATGATTGGCCTCACCTGAGCGACATCGTTCGCCAATCAGCGTTCAGATTGTATGTCGTATTATGAGGGAGGATGAGGAGGAAAATGACTGTATCAGCATCTCACACAAGTTTTTCTCCTCAGTTGCCGCATGGCTATGGAAGTAAGAAGCGTCGGCTCATCCTCAGTGACGTAACTTTTGATCTGATAGTCGAGTTAAAGACGCTTTGAAAACAGTCATAGCTATTATGTCGGTAATTGTGGCTGTTATATCATAAGTCGTCCGGTACAATTGACAGCCAAAGAAAGCCACCGTAACATTCTTCAGACACGTGTTCCTGCGTTTCACTTCTGATTCAATTCAGTTTTTGTATTATATGGGCAATTTGCGCTATAGGCCTATAGGAGGCTATTCGTTAGGATGTTGATAGGTCGAGCCAATTAAGTTTTTACCGGAGAGGCGACTGATTATTTAATCCGTTGTGTCTGACATCATCTATTGTTTTCTGAATGGCATCAGCTGGGAATCGAACCGGGAACCCTCTGTCCGTCGGCCATGGGAAATCCCCGTCCCAGTCGTTTAGCATCGAAGCCATCATCAGTTCAACGACGCCTGCATCAGCAACCGAAAGGCGAAAGGCTTTCACGAGTGTTGAACTGCGACGGGATGTTCCATACCGGCCGCGGACTCAACTCTGGACGAGGGGCTACCCGGACACACCATTCGCATGTCCCAAGACGACGTTCCCTGGGTTTCCGAGGTCGATCCAGACGTCACTTCCCCTAGGAATGGGTTTCGGCGAGGTCCAGGCTAGACATCACCCATCCCATGCGCCTCTGAGAGTTCCGGTTGCGTCTTTTCCGTCGATGGCCACTCCCTGGTCAGCCTACAGAACCATGTATCCAGCAGGCAAAGCAGAGGCATTTACGAACTGGATAATGTCCCGTCCTGACGTCTGCCTCGCTCCTATGCTACCTGGTAAATATTTCTCTTTTAATTTTCCCGAAATTGTTTGTAATAGGAAAGAACGTTATTAAGAATGAAGAATTTTTTCCGAAGTTTAAACGCCTTGAATATAAACAAATATAGAAAATTTGATTAAAACAAAATATCGATTACTTAAATAGAAAAAGAAAAGAACCCGAAATAAGGAAAAAATTATAATAATATATTGTAGTATAATTATATATCCTTAAAAGGTTTATTATGTCGTTAATTGTGGCTGTTATATCGTAAGCCGTCCAGTTCAGTTCACAGACAAAGAAAACCACCGTGACATTCTTCCGACCAGTGCTCATATGTTTTAACTCTGATCCAGTTTTTGTAGATGGGCGATTTGCGCTATATAAGAGGTTATTCGATAACAAGAAAACGAAATTCTTTAATTAATCGAGACTTAATCGAATGGCTGTGCTAAAAAGCGCAAACATAGGCCTACGTTGCTTGAAATATCTGCAAGCTTCCAATATAAATGAATCTTTAAAACTTCAGTCATGAACTTGAAAAGAGTCAAAGGTGTCGAGAAGTGGATGGAAGAGAAGAAGAGCAAGATGATTAAAAGAGGAGGCGCATGAGGAAGAGGTATGTCAAGAAGAGGACTTACACGGACACGGAGATGGAGAGAGGCAAACTTGAGGACACAAGCACACATTATCTAGCAAATGAGAGATTGAGACAGACTGCAGGAGAAGAATGATGAGCAACAAGGGGTGACAAAAAGTTAAGAGGAAGGCGAGGAAATGTCAGGATGGAAGCCTTGAGTTCGAGTATTAGTGGCGCGAGGCCAGTCGGGAGGAAGTGGAAGCACATGAGTCTAATCTATGCATTTAATTAGCACAATCCATGGACAAAGCACCAATCGATGGCGCTGAACAGCTGTGAATGAAGGACTTGCTCAAGGTCCATATATACTGAAATCGTCTATAAGAGGAGGCTCAAATGGCATACTTCGCGTTAAGTCAAGCACTCAATCCAAACAACTACCGTGTCGCACAAGCGGTCAGTGGAACTTGTTAGTGGCATATTTTGGTCACCATTTCCAAATAAATTTTAAAGATCGCTGAAAGACTATTTTATGGCACCTCCTGTGCATCGCTTTGCATGGTTGTAACCAACATCAGCGCCAAGGAAAACAATATTTCCATTGCGAGGTCGGACCTTACGAGACCAGTGAAGTGGAAATTCCCCTTTCCATTGCAAAACACAGCTCTGATAAATGCTCAGTAAAAATGAGGGTGACAAGTAGGAACAAGAAAAGGAGCAGTAGGAAAAAAGGAGAGTGAGGAGGATAAAATGAGGAAGAGAAGAAAGAAGGAGAGACATAAAGAAGGAGGCTGAAAGCATGACAAAGAAGAAGAGGAGAAAGAAGAAAAGAAGGAATAGGAGGGGAAAGGAGAAGGATAACTAGGAAAGAGTGGAAGAGATGAGAAAGAGGAGGGAGGAGAGCAGGAGCGCGGCCATTGGGAAGAATCGGAACTGGAGGATGACCTCGTAAAAATGAGGATGAGGAGATTAAGGAAGAGGAGAAAGAGAATCGAGTAATAGAACGAAAGAGAAGAAAGGTGAGGAGTAGGATGAAGAGTAAGTAAGATGAGACGACTAGGAATAGTACCGGGTAATGAAGAACAGAGAAGGATTCCGAAGAGGAGGAAAGTTTTGGATTAGAAGGGTCTTGAATAGGCCTATATGCAATATTAGTCGCATGCATGCAGTATTTCGCAAACAGGCCTGTACATTTTTTACAGGCATCTACAATATATAATACAGTACAATACAACAGCCCGATAGCGCATTGGATAACACACTGGCATAGAGAGCGAGAGGTACCGAGTTCGAGTCCCGTAGGGCGGACTTGCTTTGTAGGCTGCTATTAGCGCCGTGTATTGCAAGCTGTCTGTTCTGTTAGTAGTTAAGATTTATGTCTTCTGTCATAATTTTGTGTTCTTGTGAATTGTTTCAATTGCATAACATGTAAATGTACAGCGCAGTGCGTTTGTCAGGTGCTTCGATAAAGAAAAGATTATTATTATTATTATTATTATTATTATTATTTGATAGTGTCCTTCCCTTCCAAAGTTAAGAAATGCACACGAGACAATAATGACAGAGCATCAATGGTGCTGAGCAACTGCGTGTAAGGGACTTGCTCAGGGTCCTATACACAGTATAACCATCTCAATGGAAGCTGGAACATTCACGCACTCTCCCCGCTACAATCCGAGCCGCGCTCTAACCAATCGGCCACTGTGCCTCTGCACGTATACCGTATACGCATCACACATGTCTATAATATACGACTGCCAATTAGTATTCCTATTAAAGAAAAATAAAAGGTAAAACATACCTTGACTCTGTAGTTGCACGCACGACTATCAGTGCGAGAAGCGATTAATAAGAGCTAATCAGCTATGAATTCGGATCTTGACAAATCTATTGTTGTTGCGTACAGCATCGGAGCATAAAGGTGCACTCTAACTGCTTTCGAAACGCCGATTAAGTCGCTTTTCGCGTCTAAACGATACGCTTCCCGTTATATGTACATGTAGTCGTTGGTCGGCTTTAGACGAGTCGGGCATCTGTTCGCTGGATGCGGCCATTTATCAAATTCATTTGCACGAAGTATGTTTGCATATAATATTTATCTTGAAGATTTGTTTGTCATGCGTACATGCATACATTAGTAGTAGAATACTGCACCCGCTGAGAAAGTCGCGAAAGAGCAAGGAGTGCCTTTTGTCCATCTTAGAAATGTAGACTATTCAATAGTGTGGAGGTGGTGTTTATGATGGAAATGACCGCCAGGGTGTCCATATACTGACCTCAAGTTTCTGATGTTTTAAAGAAAGTTTCTGCATATATATGGCCTACAGAACAAAGACTAAGAGCTCAACCAGGTAGGGAATAGAAGGTAGCCGATTGGCTAGAGCGCTCGCCTTGTAACGTGAAGACTATATATATATATGTATATAGGGTTGAACATAATATATATACTCACGGTACATGTAGTGTTACATGATGAAGTCCTCCGTCCCCGCAGTTTCTGTTTCTGTTTCAAAAACGAGGCCTCTGAAGAGAACCTTCCTAAGCACTACCGCAGTGGCCCCGTGGCCTAATGGATAAGGCGTCTGACTTCGAATCAGAAGATTGCGAGTTCGAGTCTCGTCGGGGTCGACGAAATTTTTTGAAAGCTGAAAATAATTTGGACTGACAGTTATTATTATTATTCGAGCGTTGAGTAAATAAAAAAAAATTACATGGACAAAAGAAAAACAGACAAAAGAAGAAAGAAAGGAACTAAGAATGAGTGTGTTGGAAACCAAGACCTGCCGACTTGAAACTTAAAACCGTATTGTATTGCATAGCATCATATTTTGCTTCATTAGTCCAGAGATTGATTAATTTTCATTTAGAGGCATCAGAAGAACAGAATCAACAGATGTAGCCTACAAGGGTGTTAGACTCTACTTACGTGAAAGCAGCTCATTTAGATAAAATAATAATAATAATAAAAGTAATGAAAGTAATAATAATAATAATAATAATAATAATAATAATAATAATAATAATAATAATAATAATAATAATAATAATAATAATAATAATAATAATAATAATAATAATAATAATAATAATAATAATAACACCGATGGCAAGAGACCGGATGGAGCACTGCCATCCACACGTGCGCATCCTCGTATGTCCATCTGACGGCTTCGGCAACAGGAGGGGCAGCAGAACAAGCCGCGGAATGCAAGAGCACCAAGTATTCATCCCTCCCGCGACGCATGATTTCATCCCCGTGGCCATCGAATCACTGGGCCCCATTAACAGCACAGGTCTGGAGTTCCTACAGGAGCTGGGCCGCCGCATGACAGAGGCAAAGGGCGACTTATCTCTTCCAACGCTTGTCGATTTGCACACAGCGCTTTAACGCCGTCGCTTTCAGAGGTAGGCTACTTTTAAGCAGCACGTTCGGGACGAGAACCTTTAGCACTGTTCTATAGTTTCTTAGAGCCTGAGGGATCATTTATACCTCGGGCAAAAAAATATAGAACTAGCCTATAGCCTAAATTTAAAAAATAATAATAATAATAATAATAATAATAATAATAATAATAATAATAATAATAATAATAATAATAATAATAATAATAATAATAATAATAATAATAATAATAATAATAATAATAATAATAATAATAATAATAATAATAATAATAATAATAATAATAATAATAATAATAATGATAATGAATTAATGATAATAGGCTAATAGGCCTACTAATGACAATGATAATAGTAATAATAATAATAATAATAATAATAATAATAATAGGCCTAATAATAGTAGGCCTAATAATAATAGGCCTAATAATAATAATTATAGCCTAATATAATAATAATAATAATAATAATAATAATAATAATAATATTATTATTAGACAAGCCAGACACTCTTCCATCAATGAAATCGTGCTACGCAGCCTCATCAGGGCAGGTACACCATCGATCAGGGAACCGACTGGCCTCGCCCGATTGGATGGGAAAAGACCAGATGGCCAAACCCTGATTCCATGGAACAACGGGCGTTCCCTGATTTGGGATGTCACAATTGTAGACACTTTTGCGCCGTCGTACTTGGTCGAGACAGCTGTAGCGGCGGGAGGAGCGGCGGAAATAGCCGCGACTAGAAAGAAGAACAAATACGAGGAGCTTCAAACAAGATACCTTTTTACTCCAATCGCGATAGAGACGATGGGACCTTTGGACCAGGAGGGCCTGGCTTTCATCAAGGAACTCGGCAGACGGTTGACCAGAACAACGGAAGATCCACAAGAAACCTTCTTCCTTTTTCAAAAGATCTCTGTTACTGTCCAGCGATTCAACGCTGTCGCATGCCTTGCTACAATGGGGCCCTAGAACTCTGATCTTAGAGGAACAATAACCGTTTTATAATAATAATAATAATAATAATAATAATAATAATAATAATAATAATATTAATAATAATAATAATAATAATAATAATGATAATGAATTAATGATAATAATAGGCCTACTAATGAGAATGATAATAGTAATAATAATAGTAATAATAATAATAATAATAATAATAGGCCTAATAATAGTAGGCTTAATAATAATAGTCCTAATAATAATAATAATTATAGCCTAATATAGGCCTATAATAATAATAATAATAATAATAATAATAATAATAATAAAAAAAAAAAAAAATAATAATAATAATAATAATAATAATAATAATAATAATAGTAATAGTGTCGCGAAACCGGGGAATCGAACTCTAATGACCAGGACCAGGATACCGATGGTTTCCCCAAGCTTCGGAGGTGCTTCTTAAATTCCCGCGGGTAAGGCTCCCGGAGTATGACAGGAGGCGACTATGATTCAATCTTTTATTCTGGCACAAAAGAAAACTCTCGCTTGACCTCAGCCGAACTGATTCAAGTCCTGACCGCTTACAAAGTCTGTCCAAAGAGCGGAGACATTCAGAGGTGTCAACGTCCTTGATCGTCAGCGCCGATTCAATGGAGTTCAGAGTTCGTGTTGCCCTGAAAGAAAGAACCCCCAACTCGTTCAGAGAATGACAGTATGTTCACCCCAGAAATATCGCAGTTGATCCGTGTCTGAATCGTCCTGATTAATGGCACACTGTACAAGGTTTCGCTGAATATCCACAGAGTCAGAATAACGGGGCACGAGTCCGTCAGGCCCCCGGCGGCGTCTTTAACCGAGCTTCACAGTTCGGTGCGTAAGCTGCTTTCACTGCGAGTCCCAAAGCTCACTGGTTACGGAGGCAGGGGCAATCGGTCCCCCAGCCATCCGTCGACGTCTGCGACTTAACTCGTCTGCTCTCCTTCTCCGGCGTTCAGCGACGGGTCCTTGTATGCTTCGGAACAGGAAGGGCGACGGCGGCGTTTCCTTCTTTCCGATGGTTGGCGTGTTTTCTGCACTTGGTTGACCGTTGGATTCTTCTCTTCTCGGACTGACGACGACCACCAGACGGCGGTGAAGCGACAGCCCTGCAACGACGAGTTCAGGCTCCGGAAAGTCTCCTTCTCGATTCTAATTCTCTCAATGACTCGGCGACAAAGCTGATCCTTTCTGATCCTGCTCTCCAGAAAGACCAAGGACGACCATAGACGACGAAGACGACAAAGCTCCTGAACACGGCTCATCTCTCTCCACGACGAAGACCACGAAGACCCCTCTCCTGACGGCTTCCTTCGCCTTTTATAGCCCGTGGACTGGATCCGAAGTGGGTCAACTCATTCGGAGATGAGCCAGCTAATTCTAAGTTGGGCTAACTCATTTTGAGAGGGGCCACCCAATTTTGAGTTGGGCCGTCTATATCTTAGTTGGGCCATCTAGATTTGAGTCAGGCTAGTTAATTCTGAGCGGAGCATCAATATTTAAATTAGCTTAACTCCTTTCAGGCCAGGCTATCTATTTTTAAACCATACCGGCTAATTTTGAGCCAAACCAAATAACCCTAGCAACGTAAACTAGAGATATATTCTCTACTTAATTTAAAGGCGGCTCGCTGCCCGCATTTTCGCTACATCTTCCGGTCACTACAAAAAAATAAAAGTCCCCTTTTTCTCTTCCTTCGCAGGGTTGTTTAATATTCATCTTAGCCACTATTAATTTTTTTTTTAGTCTAACCTTATCTTATTCTATGACGTCATAACTCAATTTAATCCGGTTGCTTAGCAACGCTCTTAATTCTTAATTCCACAGTCGCTTACTTAATTATATAGCTCATTAACAATCTCTTTCATGTAGCGCTGTTTTCTTACGCATAACTAATTTCTACTACAAAATAAAATCTTATTTCTATAAAAATGCTAAGCACAAAACTTATGCAACTAATTTCTTAATTACTCTACTGCTCTCAATAAATCTGTGAAAGCCACTTAACGATTCTACTCTCAATAAATCTGTGAAAGCCACTTAACGCTTACATTAAACCCTAATTAACTAAACAGCTTAATTCGGTTATATAAATCTGGCCGGCCGTTTTACAACGCGACGTGGCCGATCCCTTATCCTTTCTGGTTCTGGTTCGGGCGGCGACTCAACCTCTGGTCGTTCTACTACCTCTGCCCATTGCCCAGATGTTCTTCTGTAACGGGGTCGCAGCTTATCTATGTGTGCAACAAAGGTCTTCGCCTTAGGTGACTTCTGTAACACGAAATTCACTGCTCCGCACACTTGCTTTATCATAAATGGACCCGTAAAGTAACGATTCCATTTCGGACTGCGTCCCTGGTATCTCCTCGGATTTAGGTACCACATCCATTGTCCAGGGAGGAACTTGGGTACTTTCACTCTCATATCGTACCGACGTTTACGATATTCTGCAGCCTTCTTAAGTGCTTGCCTAACTTCCCGATAAGCCAACTCTAAGCGCTCAGCCATTTGATCTACGAAATCTGAATACGAACACCTTTCTATCTCTAGGTTTCCAGGGCATACAAAAGCCAAATCAATGGGTGCTCGCGCTAGATCTAGACTCAGTCTCTCCCGTGGCTCTGTGTCAACAGCTACCGTTTGAGTAGGTAATCGAGTCATCGGAGCAAAAACTGTCAACAGTACAATTACGGTAACAACATATCCAACCTGATGGGCAGACTTCTTAAACTTAATCTGGAGAACTGATTTCTGCTGCTGTCCTTTCGGTGCTACGGCCTTAACTTCGGCTTCTTCCACCGAATTATTTCCATTCTGAGAGGGAAACTTGATCGTCAAGTCCTCAACCGCTGTCAATCGAGCTTTACATATCTTACTGTGATGTCTTCTCAAAGAATGCCTAATCTGACGTGGCTCACCAGTACCTACACGGTGTTCAAACACCGTCGTTTGTCTAAAGTCATTTACCGACTTTCTGCATCCCTTTTCCTCACTCGGGACATCCAGAGAAAGATCATCTGTTAATCCATCTGCCGCTTGTTTTTCTCTAATGGTCTCCGCCTGTCGACTATCCTCGACCTGTACCGGGTGCAGGTTACTAATGAATTGATCCTTGCTTAACTTAGCGGGTTTCTCTCCCAGGTTCAACACTCGTACCTGCGACAAACTAGCGTCATCACTCACTATTACCCTGGATACGTGTAATCCAGGTCCGATCTGAGACGTTTCCGTCATCCAAGCCGGAGCAGTCATTGTAAAATTGCCGTACAACATCTTAGAGGGCACATCGTACTGTGACTTAGGAGACACAGTTACTTCTTCGGCCACAATAACCCTACGGCACCATGTGGCACCGTTCCCTTTCACTAATGGAATTCGCCTACGCCCTACAAAGAGTGCACCAATTCCAAAACTAATCCTACAGCGATGGGTCCTTAGCCATTCCATACCCAAAATTGGCTCACTGATTTGGTCGGAAACTAAGAAACTAGTGGTGAGGGTAAAACCTCCGCCCAGTTTAAGGGGTATCGTTAGCTCTCCCAAAACCCTAATTTCAGTGCTATTGGCTGCAAACAAAACCCGGGAACAGGACTGCAAGTCTAAACCCTCTACACATTTAAAAGGGACTATACTCACTTCAGATCCAGTATCCAGCAGGCATAGGCGTGATCGTCCATGAATGGAAGCGCGAATGTAGATAGCGTTGTTTGTCAAAACAAACGGCTGCTCGCGTATTATGTGGTTGGCGACCACGGCTTCCCCATGATTCGCTTCTGTCGGGCGTGCTTCGGTGTTGCGGCTTGGAGTTCCACGAGGACGGCGGCAACGTCGGGCAATATGTCCAGGTTCTCCACAGTTATAACATGTCAGCGTGCGCTCTGTGTTCCCAGGGCGGCGTCCTGCATCGTTGTTTGTTGATGGTTGGTTTCTCACTTGCTCTATCTGACGGGCGATCCTCCCTTCGAAGTCGCGCTGCCATCTAGCCTGGGCAGCTAGGAAGTTGTCGAACTGCCGTTGAAATGGGTCGACCGCATCGTTTTCTTGTGTGGTTCGCACCCGGTTGGCAGGTCTCCGTCTATCATCCGCCTCTGACATATGTTGATAGGCGCTCAGTCGTAGCGCCAAACGGAAAGCCTCGTCGATTGTCTTAGGCTCCCGCTCTCTGATCTTTAGCGACAGTTCACGGTCACGAATGGCTTCGAGGAATGCATCACGTGCCACGATTTCAGTGGTCTCGTTGGAAGGCACCGGGTAGGCGAGGACCACTAGGCGGCGTATATCGTGCAAGAGATCACTTAGCGTCTCGTCCGGCCGTTGTCGACGATAATATAGTTGTGCTCGAAAGGTTTCGGCCTGCCCCTCGACACCGTATCTCTGTCTCAACCTTTCAACCAACTGTTCGTACGTGATGTCTTCCTTGGCTCCAAAATCCCAAAGAAGCTGTGTGGCCGCTTTATCCAATGCGCAGCGGAGGAAGTCAGCTTTATCCTCGTTCGTCCATCGGTTATGTCTGGCACAAACTTCGAACTGAGTCAAAAATGATTCCAGGGACCCGGTTCCGTCGAATTTTCCAGGCTTCATGTGTAGTCTTTTAATCTCCAGCGTCCTTGGGTAATCGTTGACTGGTGCCAGTGTCGGTGCTGGCGCAACATCGTTCGGAAAACTCATCCACCTTCTCCCGAAATCATCATTCGTCCTGCGTCTTGGTCCCTCGAAATCCAGGCTCTCCAATAGGCGACCGGTTGTAGGCTCGGGACGAGTAATCTCCCTCTCAGTAGGCGTTGAACATGGCGGGCGACGTGGTGACAATTCATCAGCATCCAACCGCGTATACGCGATTGTCTTCTCGGCGTCAGTATCCATCAAGCGAAGTAAAGTCTTTCGAGTACCAGTTGTTGTTTCAGCAGTTGTTGGAATGGTACCCCACTTCTGGTACCATTTGTCGCGAAACCGGGGAATCGAACTCTAATGACCAGGACCAGGATACCGATGGTTTCCCCAAGCTTCGGAGGTGCTTCTTAAATTCCCGCGGGTAAGGCTCCCGGAGTATGACAGGAGGCGACTATGATTCAATCTTTTATTCTGGCACAAAAGAAAACTCTCGCTTGACCTCAGCCGAACTGATTCAAGTCCTGACCGCTTACAAAGTCTGTCCAAAGAGCGGAGACATTCAGAGGTGTCAACGTCCTTGATCGTCAGCGCCGATTCAATGGAGTTCAGAGTTCGTGTTGCCCTGAAAGAAAGAACCCCCAACTCGTTCAGAGAATGACAGTATGTTCACCCCAGAAATATCGCAGTTGATCCGTGTCTGAATCGTCCTGATTAATGGCACACTGTACAAGGTTTCGCTGAATATCCACAGAGTCAGAATAACGGGGCACGAGTCCGTCAGGCCCCCGGCGGCGTCTTTAACCGAGCTTCACAGTTCGGTGCGTAAGCTGCTTTCACTGCGAGTCCCAAAGCTCACTGGTTACGGAGGCAGGGGCAATCGGTCCCCCAGCCATCCGTCGACGTCTGCGACTTAACTCGTCTGCTCTCCTTCTCCGGCGTTCAGCGACGGGTCCTTGTATGCTTCGGAACAGGAAGGGCGACGGCGGCGTTTCCTTCTTTCCGATGGTTGGCGTGTTTTCTGCACTTGGTTGACCGTTGGATTCTTCTCTTCTCGGACTGACGACGACCACCAGACGGCGGTGAAGCGACAGCCCTGCAACGACGAGTTCAGGCTCCGGAAAGTCTCCTTCTCGATTCTAATTCTCTCAATGACTCGGCGACAAAGCTGATCCTTTCTGATCCTGCTCTCCAGAAAGACCAAGGACGACCATAGACGACGAAGACGACAAAGCTCCTGAACACGGCTCATCTCTCTCCACGACGAAGACCACGAAGACCCCTCTCCTGACGGCTTCCTTCGCCTTTTATAGCCCGTGGACTGGATCCGAAGTGGGTCAACTCATTCGGAGATGAGCCAGCTAATTCTAAGTTGGGCTAACTCATTTTGAGATGGGCCACCCAATTTTGAGTTGGGCCGTCTATATCTTAGTTGGGCCATCTAGATTTGAGTCAGGCTAGTTAATTCTGAGCGGAGCATCAATATTTAAATTAGCTTAACTCCTTTCAGGCCAGGCTATCTATTTTTAAACCATACCGGCTAATTTTGAGCCAAACCAAATAACCCTAGCAACGTAAACTAGAGATATATTCTCTACTTAATTTAAAGGCGGCTCGCTGCCCGCATTTTCGCTACAATAGTAATAGTAATAACAATAGGCCTAATAATAATAAAACGGGAAACATTTTTTTTGTTCCAACACCTCTCGCTAACAATTCAACGGTTTAACGCGGTGGCGTTGAGAGGCACTTTCGCCAGCCAGGAAACAGAAGAATAGGGCCATTCCGGATAGTGGTTTCAGCTTATATTCTAAATAGTTAATATTCAAGTCCCTGAGGGATACTGTATACCTCGGGGCAAATAATAATAATAATAATAATAATAATAGGTTAACTGTAATAAATAGGTGGCCTAAGAATGAATTTATTTGGGCTACTTTTTAATGTCATATTTTATTCAACCAAATAGCATTTTCTCTTCAAAGGACTTATTGCGCCGTTTTCATGAGTGGTAACTCCGCCAATGCTGTACTATGGCGATGCCAGTCCATATAATATGTGAAAGAGGAGCCTGAGGAGGTCGACGCTAATCAACTTCGTTGTGACACGACTTGTTGTAGATACTTCCTAAGCACTACCGCAGTCCTAGTGCAGCGGCCCTGTGGCCTAATGGATAAGGCGTCTGACTTCGAATCAGAAGATTGCGAGTTCGAGTCTCGTCAGGGTCGACGAAATTTTTTTTAAGCTGAAAATAATTTAGACTGACGCTGAATGAATAGAAAAAGAAAACGAATGAAAAAATTACATGGATAAAAGCTACAAAGAAAGAAAGAAAGGAGGAAAGGAACTGAGAATGAGTGGGTTGGAACTTGGAATCCAAAAACTGCCCATTCGAAACGTAAACCATAGGCCTAGGCCTATTGTATTGTATAGTATTATACTTAATTCAATTCATGATAATATTGTGTTGTTTTGCATTGTAATGTAGGGCTTGCAATATTGAATTATATTGTATGGTAATGTAATACACTGCAGTGAATTGTATTGGAATGCATTGTGTTGTTGTATTTTATAGTAGGCCTATTGCATTGTATTGTGAATGTCAGGGTCGTTGATTCGACGTCTGTGTTATTACGGCAGATTATTTTCTCTAAATTCAGAATTTGCTCAGTAATTTCTATCGTGTTGGAGTTAACTGTTGTTAATAAATTTACGTAGGCCCCTATCGGAATTATTCTTCGTTTCTGCTGCGGATATATTCAACGTTTTGACGGTGGGCCTATTTCTTCGCATATAGGCCTATAGGCCTAATCTTGACTTACGTGACTACATTAGGCGGAATGCACTTCTTGAAACGCGGTCAAGTCTCGGTTCTACGTGTCTGCGTGCGTCGTCTGCGAACGAGTAATTCTCGTTTCGGCGAAGGAGGAGCGATGTGGGGTATGGCGCGACTTCGACCGGTAGTCACTGGTGGCGCTTCGATCTACCGACCGACGAGCGGCGAATAGGCCTGCATGTTTTATGTAGAATCGGCTTTCGAGGGGCATCGTATCGATCGTATCCTATCTATAGATTTATATAGCGCCTTTCACAGAAAAACTATTAAGGCGCAGACGGAATCGCGTCATCTATACCATCAGTGGGGGACCGTTATAAGTTGGTGGTGTCAGCATGACTGTGCCGTCGACTCCAACCGCCTGTAGTCGCTCCAAGCTCTCGATGCATATAGATGCAGAGACTCTACCAATTAGGCTATGTTATCTGTCGACTTCTGAATGAGATACCGTTGGTTGTGCTCCACGTGTGTGCGTGGGCTGCAACTGGTGACTCACTGACTCACCTCGGCTTCTGTTCATTGTTTCGCTTACTTGTGAAATTTCTCTTCTTAATAGCATTTAAAACCACCAGGGCTCGCGTGGAGAGCACTTCAATCAATCAATCAATCAATCAACTTCTGTTACTCTGAACAATAATTACAGCTACGGTTACGATATTGTATTGCACTTCATTGTATTGTATCGTACTGCACTGCATTGCATATGCTTCAAGCTGGCACTCCTCATTTACCGAGCACATGCAACTCATCTGCTACCCTACTTATTTTCCATGGTCACACTCTGCAACTCTTTTAAAGGCCGATCTTCTCTCTTCGATCAGCAACTGCTGGAAAGCATGATGTTCCTGGTAAAGGTCTTGTCTCTGACCAGCGTCCATTCACAGTTGCAGGTCCCTCCATCTGAAACTCTCTACCTCTGTTTCACTGTAAACTGAAAATGTAACCTCTTCTAGTCTACTTAATTGTATAACCTGTTGCGTTTTGTCAACTGGATTATTTTGAAATTAAACGAATACTGATTGATTGATTGATTGATTGATTGATTGACTTATGGCTCATAATGGTTGCCCGGCTTCAAAGTGGACTTCTGAACTTATTATAAGGAGGGCATTATCAAATTACAGTTGTATTGTATTGTACTGCATTACACTTGCATTGCATGGCATTCCTGTGCTGACTAAGATGTGCTGCATTGCCAGTTAGCCTACTTTACAGTATTAGGCCCTATACTGCGTTTTGGTAAAGTTGTACTCTATTGTAGCGTAGGCCTACTGCATGTTTTATGGTACCGGTACTATTGAAATTATACCGTAAAGAAAATGAGTGATTTACGTCTTAGGCGAGTCTATTTCTGAGACCTCAACGACCTGGCTTTACTAACGAAATCTTGCAGAGTGGCCCCGTGGCCTAATGGATAAGGCGTCTGACTTCGAATCAGAAGATTGCGAGTTCGAGTCTCGCCGGGGTCAAACATTTTGTGGAGCGACAGTCATTCACCTAGAGCAGCATCACGGACACAGTTTGTGTGAAGTTATTGAACGGCGTTATGTTAAGAGTCAGATAATAAACATATTAAGCTTATAATGATATACAGACAAACCGACATAGGGCCTACACTGTTGTGTATGCAGATGTTTATGACACTAACTTGTCTTAATCGTTTAGGCTGAATTAAGTTTTAAATAAGAATTCGTCGCCCACTCTGCTGGAGATTTCAACTCTTGTTCTAATTTGAAAGGGTTATTAGGCCTACATAATTATGACGATGATCAAGACAGGAGATCCTTGAACTGCGCTATATAAATGTCCAAATGCATCATACAGAAATATATGCATGCATGTATAGGCCTACCCACATACATATATACATACATACATTACATACATACATGTATGACCTGTTAGAAGAAAGTTCAAGAAACCTGCTAATAATACTAGACTAGAGAATCCTTATCACGGCCTAATGATGTTGACGATTTTTCTGATGATGATCTTATGATGCAGTGTCCAGTGATCCGTATCTGCTTTCGTTTCGGAAGCCGAAGAGAATTCGAACGGCCTTCTCTCCTCATCAACTGATGGAGTTGGAACAGGCGTTCGAAAAGAACCACTATCTCGTCGGCCAAGAGAGAAAGGATCTCGCCAGCTCACTCAACCTCTCCGAAACACAGGTAGGCTAACAACACACATTTGGAATAATAGTTAATATTGGGCCTTTAAACAATTATTAATATATTTGGTCTAAGAATAATTGTTAATATTTGGTCTTAGAATAATTGTTAATATTTGGTCTTAGAATAATTATTCCTTTCTCATCAGGAATCGATTAAAGGTTTGATTAAAGGTTAGTCTAAATAAGTGGATTAATATAAACTATATATGCTATACCTATTCTAGTAGTATTAAATAACTGTAGGGTTTGTAGGCCTATTTTTATTAGTCGTTTATAGCATTCTCGAGTTGAAAGCTACATAAATTATGTTTAATAATGTTACATTTACATCAGTCTAGCCAAGAGTGTATTTTTGGGTTTGTCCTTTCCATGCTCTAGGACCTACGCAAGAGTAACAGCGCCTTTCCATCGAATTTAAACTGAAGACAGATAGCGTCCAGTTTGCAATGGGTTGGGAGGTTTAACGTATACATTGATGACCCGACCCGAAGTCCCACACCCTTCGACCAACCCCTCCCCTCTCAGCCACCCAATCATTCGCCCACCGCTTATCAGATAAGAACCCATAGAGAGACCCTAATGACCCTCTCCCACTTCCCACAAATGCACATCCGATCGATGGCTTGGGGTCTTTGTGGCCCGCGCCAGACCAGGTGCTTGGTAAGTGGCCGGGCTAATTGGAGACCCCGTTTCCTGGGTTCGACGTCTCGCAAGTCACCCAGGTATGTAATTCTGCTTTGTGGTCGATAATGTGATTAGCCCGCCAAAGGGCTGCCAATGAATGAGGGCATCGACGCAACCCTAAGGGTAGGGCACCCACTCCGTGCCCGAAGACAGTGGTCACTGTATTTATGGTACACAGCTAAACCACACCGCTGTCAATATTGGCGTATAGTGCAGAGTAAGATGAAGATGATGGTAAGATTGTGGTAGTAGGCCTATTATATGGTAACTTGATAAGATGGAATGATCGTAGAATGATGATAGCGCATGCACTAAAATAGATTATAGCTAGATAGTGGTATACTATATAGTACATGGTAAGATGGAGATGATAAGATGATGGCAGTA
>JACEVL010000497.1:1172500-1250000 GCA_020284085.1 Aporrectodea caliginosa | reverse complement strand
TAGGGCACGCGCTCTGGCCAAGGATGGTCTCGGACGACCTCTAGGTCACGCCAGAGGGCATTCCCCCCACACCGATTCACGGCCAGCGCCAGTGTCATCCGAGATGAAACCATCCAACCGGAAAGCGCAACAAACGTCCCAGATTCAGCAACCAGAATGGACTCGCCGAATTAGAACATTGACACCTATGGCCATTATTATATATGTATGTGTGTGTGTGTGTGTGTGTGCATGTGTGTGTAGCCTGTGTATATGTGCATATATGTAGGCCTACGTGTGTATAGGATACTACAATACAACAGCGTTAAGCTGAATGCCGCAAGATCAGTGCTTTTATTAGTGGCATATATAATAGATGATGGGATTTTATCACAAATTTCTAAGTTCGCAGATCATGCAAAACTAGGTAATTTAAGCAGTTAGTGATGATGAAGAAGAGGAGATCCTGTGATAAGATCCAAGAATGTTCAGATGGTCAAAAGCCTTTTTAATTTGGAAAGTGCTCAGTGAAGCATGTGAGGAAGAGAAACAAATAGTGTGTTCCTATGAAATGGGGTAAGGTATCGAGAGTAAGTGAAGAAGAAAGGGATTTGGGAGTGATTAGGCAAAAGAGTTGCTAAAACTTCAAGACAACGTGATGAAGTATCAAAGATGGCTGACTCAACCCTATGTATGATGAGAAGGGGGTTGACAATAGTCAGTACTCAGTAGAGACTAGAGACAAGGATATAATACTGATGGGAGGAGGGGGTCAAAAAAGGCCTGTACAAATCAAATCACTGATCATGCCACAGTTGGAATAATGCACCCAGATGTGGAGTCCATACCTGAAACATGACAAAGTGCAAAGAAGAGCCACAAAAATGATTTGGGGTTACAAGTATTTGAGCTATGAAGAAAGATGAAAAATGTGTGGACTAACAACACTAGATAGAATGACGAGCAGAAGCAGAGGAGACCTAATTGAAGCCTGCAAGATTATTACTGGAAAGGAGGCAGTGCGGTGGGAGAGGTTCTTTGAATCAGCACCAAACAAGGCAACTTGAGGACATATAGGTATAAATTATAATTATTTACAAAATCGAAAGGAACATTAGAACACAAAATTCTTCTGTGCAAGAGTTGTAGACCTGTGGAATGGTTTGGATGATAGTACAATCTCAGTGGACACTAGCACAGCTTTCTAAGAGGAAGCTACTGTAGGAGAGATAGGCCATCAAGCATTACATGTTAACTTGCAGTGGTTCTAACACACTACACATCTTCTGAACCACTTAAAAGCCTTGTTGTATGTTATGTAGATTAAGAGTCGCGGTGTATAATTGATTACACAACTCACTGAAAAACTCAATTAGTCAAATGTTTTTTTTATTTAGAACCGTAAAACTGACTAAATGTATGCTTAATTAAAACTATCACAATGTGCCGAGGAAGCACTCACAGTCATTTAATTGCAGTCGCTAAAGATTTAGTGCACATCTCAAACACACGGGTTTAGTTGCAATCATTTCAGTTACATGTGTTCATGCTTTGCAGGCAAGTCTAAACCACAGCTGGTGGTTGAAACACACAATGGAAACGGTCAACTAAAATCGCAGAAACAAAGCAATGCACTCAAGGTCAAAACGAGTCTTGGCTCAAAGTAAAACCATAGCTAGGGTCAAGGTCAAACCATAGCTAGGGTCAAAGTCAAACCATAGCTAGGGTCAAGGTCAAACCATAGCTAGGGTCAAGGTCAAACCATCGCTAGGGTCAAGGTTCGTTGTCAGACTGCGCTAAGGTCAGTGACAATGACAATGTCACGACCTAATCACTCCAGATGAGAAAAGGACATGACCCTGAGAACAAACCCGACTTCTACATGGTCAACGGGTTTCAGTTCTGCTTTGAACTAAAGAGTTTTTGTTACAAATAAATCCGAATCCTAAGAAATGGAAGAAAAGCTTAATGGGACGATCAAACGCTTACTAAATTCTGAAAAACCGTGTGGCCTAGAATACCAAAAGAAAAATCCTTCAGCAGTTCAGGCACCTCACCGTATACAAGTTCCCCTATACATAAAAGTACATATATATACACAGCCTACAAGAAAATACCACATGCGTCGATTGTGACCTACAGCCATACATTTCTGCTTCATTGCCTTAAAGGGCCACAGAGCAAGCTGTATAGGCCACAATCAATGTGCTTTATATCATAACCATATAATGTTTGCTAAGTATATAAGAACATTGACTGGTATTAGGTTTAATGTAGTGCAAGAGTCTAAAACTTCTGGCAGTTTATGCAAAACATTCTCAGGCACTCTAATAACTGTGAAATACGGCCATTTGATAGCCTTAACTGTCCAATAATGAGTTTCTTGCTGTTAGCAAGCACCGACTGTTCAAAGTTATCACAACAGCTTTCTCTCTATATATAAGGCATCTACAATACACATTCTAATCCTCTATGATACAAATTGTTAAGGTACCTTTGTGAGTGTTCTTCTGCAAAGAACACTCTCTGTGAATTATTCAGAGAAAAACTAGGAAAGACAATGAAATAATGTAACAAATTCAAGTGATACAGATATTTAAAGTGAGAGTTCACACATCACAGCACAACACAGTACAACACTTTTTCACAAGAAAGTCTCTCGATTGCTAAGCGGAGCTGATTTTCCACCACTCGGGGTAGAGAATTAGAGTACACGACAGAACACACAGCACAGTCATGTAAAACAAAAGCCAAACTCACTTGGATGAATATACACTTGACCGCCTAGCAACTGTAGGAGTAAGCGCCGGATGACCACATTGCAAGCACTACAGTGTGTGACATTCCCATTTACAGGATGGCAGGCCTCAATCCACCATTCGGATTGTTGAGCATTGCTTAGTGAAGCATGCATATGTCCAGGCCACAGAAAATGTCCCATTATTATCACTTACAACTCAACTCACACAAGTATCTACTTCTGTGTATTGTTGTGCTAGAAGTGCATGTTAGTCACTTGACTCCTGTTACACTAAACTGTAAATACTCAAAATCCCTATGGGGATAGAAATTTATCTAAAGATACTTGCTGTTTTCAATAACACTCCTGAGAGAACTTGGCCATAAAATGAGTACATCAACTGTACACCGTCGGTGGGATAATCAGGCAATGAGGGAGGGGACTGGGCACCACCCTTTATCATGCACACATCAAGGCTAGGAAAATGTTTCAAAACTTCATACCCATAACTGTGCCTTGCAATTAGCTTAAGCGACTACTTTTCTTCAATGCGAAAAAGAAAACCTTGCATAATACAACAACATTAGGCCATTAGACAACATTGTCGAGTGGAATTTCATTCCACGATTACCAGACATGTTCATTGGAATAAAGAAGATTTCTAATGTGAAGGGAAAGTTGCAGCTTTCAACAACAACATTTAACATCTTAATGCAAATGCCAAAACATCCACGTGAACCTCCCAATTCCACTTTTTCACTTCATCAACCATCTTCTGGAACAATCATCACTTCAAATAACCAACCTCTTTATATTGTTGAAAAGTGACCTTCATGAATATAACCGGGGACACTAAACTAAAGTAGCATGACTATGCCACAGAAGCTGATGATCAGGTCATACGCTGCAAGTACACAGTTTAACAGCATTTCAACAAACGAGTTGCTGTTGTACGTCCTACAGAGTTTCATGAAATGCACATGCCATCTATTTTGGGCTATGCTCTCATAAAAAACTAATGTGGGCATTTATAGTCCTCCATCCCATAGAAATGTTAACGTTCCCTCTAGAGAACAGTCAAGTGTAATTTGATCGCCTATAGCCTAAAACCAGTCACCTTTAAAACGCACGAAAGACAATAACAGAATGATCTGATGAAAATCAGGAAACGGAAAACTAACATAAAATTCACGTAAATGTTCGACGTTTAACAGTCTTAAAATTAATCGAAAACGAAAGACATTTCTGGTGAAAGCAAAGCAAAGCAAGCATCATCAGTGGGACATAAGCTAGTCAACACAAAAGAGACAACAATTTGTCAGAAACATGCTCTCAACATTTGGCTCAACAAAAACGAATCAGAATCATATGGATATCAGGGAACCAGTATAGACTGAACCACAGAGAATCACAGCAGAGTGGACCACATGGAACCAGCGTACACTGAACTAAATTAGGTAACTAAATTGTAATTTTGTAATGAATTTATATAGTGCCACTTCAAGAGACACTCGTCAGAGGCACGCCTGACCTAACCAAATGAAACCACAATTGTACAGAATGGTCTTCAAACACCTGCGGAAAAGAGACAAAGAGAGACTGAGAAGTTCATGTCCCAGGTTGTTAGTGAACCATATGGGACCAGAGTTGTACAGAGAAGTAGACAAGACTTTACTACATGGAACCACAGTAAACAGGATTACAGAGAACCAGAGCAAAATTTATCATATGGAACCATGTTGGACTGAACCACGGCAGTGAACCACTCGGAACCAGAGTAGATGAACCAAAATGAACTAGAATCAGCTGGTTTGCAGGGAGCCAGAGCAGACTTGGTCTCAGCCATTTATTACTTCATCAACTAGACCCGTGTCTTCAGCCTAGAAGGACACGGAGGTTAGAAATGAAGAAGATGTATCCAACTAATTGCAAAATAGAGCAAGGATATAAAGAAATGTAAGCAATTTACAACTAAATGAAACTGATACAATTTCACAGCAAGTAACAATATTTTATGCTGTTAAAACAATGCAGGAATAAAAGTAACAGATCAGGTATAACTAAGTAATAAAATGGAAAGAATATAGCCCTATAAACATGCTACACTATATGAAGCTAAGTGAGAGAATGACTTCATGCAGTTTATTGGTTTTAGTATGTAACCATGTAACTGTACATAAAGCCAAGATCAAAAATAAAATGTATTGTAACTAAATACTGAAATACAAATTCAAGTATCTTGAAAATGCAGAGCCTAACCGTGAGAAACTTCTTCAAACTCTAACAAAAAAGCTTGCTAATTAATGTAACAATGTACTGTAATGCAACAGTGCCAGTAAGTTGTAAAGTTAATGGACAAAAAATATTTAAAAGTTGGTCTTGTAGGAAGGCACACAGTTAAAGATATTGCAACTGATGTGTTTGCTCCTCACATCAGACCTCAGCAAGTGCGTGCATTTGTATTATCACAACAATAAGAAAAACAGATTCATTCACGACAACCAACAAACTTAAAAAGAAATTATAAAGAAACCAGTGACACTGAAATTCATGAAAATGTAAAGGGTTTCCTTTTAAAAAACATAAGATGTTCCTACAAGTCGCAGGCATCTTGAGCATCTTGCTCTCTTCTTGCAGTGCCACTTCCTCTACTGAACATCCAATACATGCATTATTGTCTGCAGAGATGCATGCATACTTTGCATGCATATACTGTAGATACCTGCATGCACACATTGTACAAATGTGCACCCACATATTTCTCATGTGGCTAAAATGAAACTAGGCACAAAAACTTCTCAAAATATTACAGAAAATCACACGGTAAACATTTAAAAAGTGAGAGTCCGAGTGCAACCACATAACAAGAGGTGCACAAAACTAAAGCTAAACACAGACATGGAATTTCACAATAATTTCACCGTTTACATAAGTCCAGCACAAGACAGCTTGAACAATGTTACAATTCACTCTCGGATACATGAAAAGAAATCATCACCATAATGTGACCACAGGTGAATAACACCAGACAATTAATAACACTTAACAAACATTTCTAGATAATGCCTTTCAAAGAAGGCCAGACAGTCCACAAGAAAATGAAAGACGCAAATAAATTAATTAAAACCAGTCAACGAATCTTAGAGCAGACAGAAAAACAACCAGCCAACTCGTCGATACTCTAGGAAGCAGTTTAGGAAAATGCTCTCAGTCTTTTTCACCTTTAACACCAATTGTGTTTGAATTATTTTCTGCATTTCCATTGTTAATTACATAGAACAGAGAAAACATTCAGAGAAAACCCAATTCGTGAAGACTTCTCACGCAGTAAGGCACCTCTTAACTTATCCAAGATGTTGATAAAGCCAAGATGTTATTCTCACAGCATCTCCTAAGAACAGCTATTACTTAGTTATATAGCTGTCAGCATAGTACAAAAGGATTTCCCTAGTCCTATTTGCAATACTATTTTACCTGGGTTATTCAAATAGTATTTTAACATTTAAAATACTGATATGACCTTGAGATCGTATTAAATAGGCTGAGACAAATCAAATCAGTCATACACCAAGGTGCTTCACCTCTAACCGTAGGACAATAATTCAATCAAAAACTGCCGCAAAACTTGCACCTTCTTGCAGTGGTTTGTGAAGTTTAGGCATAGGGCACTCAGCTTAGTGCCCCAACATTAGCTTATAACCTAACGTTTCATTTTCTTTATATTCCACACCTCTGGAATTGCTCCCACCTTTGCAACACCACTTCCTGTACAGAAAGCCCTGTGTGTATTTGCTACAAAAGCTGAGCATCTGCGGTTAAGACTAAACCATTTGAAAATAAAACTTTGAAAACAATAAATGCTTAACGTAGAAGACTGTCGACAGTCTTTCAAGACAAGACTGACAAAATACTAGAATCACAAACAGACTTGTGAATCGGAATATTTACGCAAGCAATTCAACCAAATCCAGGCAGATGCACAATGCCGGTGAATGAACTGGATGAATCTAGACGACTTTCGGCAAACGGAGTCGGAGAAGGCTGGTACTTATCGGTGTGAGACAAGGAGAAAGAGAGAGACATCCGAAAATGTAGGAAGCAAACTGCCACAGCTCTGCACTAAACAACTTCTCCTCAAACCCAAAATATTCTGGTAAGCAGGTATGTAAATGTAGACAATGTCAGCAAGACTTGAGAAAGACCGATCACCGAGTGATTCGAAGTCGATCAGCTGCTAATCATAACCTGAGAGTAAAGGCAATGTTGTAGTCAAGGCCGGCCTCTCCATCATTCACGTCGCTGGCCTCTTCGTCCTCACTTGGACCACTTGTCCCACTGCCAAGGACATCCAAGTCTTCTGAAAATGCAAATAAAATGCAAAACATAAAAAATAAAATCAACCAAATATTATGTTCTCAGGAAACTCTAAATAAAATTATGTTCACTACCTCTTAAGCTGTTATTCTTTACTTTCTAAATGCAACGTATTATCCTAAATGGTAGGGTAAAGACTTTACAAAAATTAAACTTAGAAGCAAGCAAAACTGCATTGAATAAAAACTTTAAAATAACTTACCAATAAAAGAGTAAAATTGACAGCACAAAGTCAACACCCTAGTGTTTTACAGCTGAAACTCTAACAGACATTGAGAAAGATATTTTATTTCAAATGATGGATATCAAATACTCAACAAGCAGACAGTTCCATAATCATTTATTAATTACACATTTCTGTGGCCCTCAGAGTCCTTACGTTGTAGGACTTTTATGTCTGAAACTCTAAATAAAAGTCAACATCTGCACAATCTTCCTTCACTTAACAACAGATGGTCAGTTTCATATGAAGTTTGAACCTCAATACATAAAAGGAGAATGCTTAAGCAATATGCCACTTTACCAACCTTAAGATGCACTGGTCCCATTGAAGAGAATTTGAGATTTACATCTAGTTGTCAGCTCAGAGCCTAAACTAGCAAATTACTAATGCCACAATCTCTCAAAACAACAAGTGAAAGACTTTATTCATCGCTTGTCTAACAGAAGAAAAACACAAATGACCTTTCTCTGAATAAGCTGAGCTTCCTGAAGAGGAGGAAGATGAAACGCTGCTTTCACTGATCGTGTGGCTTCCTCGAAAACAGTGTTCACTGCCGCCTCCAGCTTCTAAGATCTTCTGGTGGCGAAGGAGTTGCTGCCGTTCCCGAATTAGCTGCCTCAGGCAACGCTGGCTCTGCCTGTGTCTCTCCTGTGCTGCCTTAAAAATCAAGACATCTCAATTGTCCAGTGGCATAAATCACAGAGGGGACTGTCCCCCAAGTTCTGACTGGGGTCTAACTGTCCCCCCCCAAAAATGCAAAAATCAGGCCCCCCCAAAGTTATGCACAGATTATCGCCTCTGCGACTGTCTACTTCCTTGGCCATTGATTTCTCCCGTAATTAAAATAATTAGGGTTTTCTCATTGTCAATCATATTAACACCTAATATCATTAGTCATTACTCATAGTGATCATTATCATCACCATCAGGTGTTACTCATCATCGGTTACACCACCATCATCATCACCATCATAGGTATCTTACCATCAATTACCATCCATCCACTCTACTTCTGTGAAAATTCGTCACTTATTTTTATTATAATTATTAATTAAATTTGTAACGGGTGCATGGTCAAACCGAAATGTGAATCGGAGGTGTAAGATAATCAGCTGCTAGGAGAAGATGCAGGTAGATATCCAAGTGACTCAAAGTAAAGGAGAAATAGTACCACTCTCAAAAGCAAAAAACTCTAATCAAGCAAGGCCTAGGCAGTGGGTAGGCAGAGTTAGTCACTCTCATGCCAGAATGTGTTTGAGAAATACCAGATGCTAAGCAAATACCTCGATGAAGAGTCGTGCCTGTTTCAGCAGCCCAAGCGTCGTATGGCGAGAAGCGTCGTCTGAGAATGGCACCACTCTCTTCAGTTCTTCAAAGCAATGCCGAAGGTGTGCTCGCCTACACAGACAACATAACTTTAACTGACATCATCATTCACCAGGTGGAGTCGAGTCACATAAAACAACTCAAACGCAGATCGCTCAAACGTCCATCACTGCTCTCTTCTTGAAAGCAACATAGAAGAAGTAATGTGCAATCTGTTAAGATAGCCCTAAACTTCATCTTCTTACCCTCACCCCCATATTAGGATGGCAGCTCCATTTTCTGCTGTCGATCAGACAACGTACAACTGATGTACCCACCTTATAGCCGAGTTTGTTTGGGGTGCTAATGCAACAGACATTCTGAAAGATTTTCCTGGGATTTGAACCCTAGCTTGACCATCTTGCACACTAACCACTAGACAACTATACACCCCAAACAACACTGGAAAAAAATCAACATACCAGTATATTTTTTGTCACACTTGCCATTCGTACAGTCCCTATCTACTCAAGCAGATAATAGATTTGGTTTGCCAACTATAATGCAAACAGGTGTCATTATATCAAATACTTCTAAGTATCTCAATTTAATCAAAACTTAATCAAATGAATGTGCACCATTTCTCTCCAATGTACACAGTTTCCATAAAGCAGTGCCTGGATCATGAAGGTTAGCAACTTGCTTATCAGTGTTATCTCTCTAGATAACACTGTTCTAAATGGCACAACCTGGTGCAAACCATATCTCTTATATGCATTATCAGCACACACCTGGTGATAAGTTGCATATAGGCTACATGTACATGATCACGTACCGTAAAAAATCAGAGACCATTCATCATCACAATAAAAACATTGAGTTGACTAGGTGCACTTTAATTGGACAGCACAGACAATAAAAGTAGACACAAAGATAAGATGGTAACACCTGCAACAATATACTGTGTAGCTAATCAGTTTAAAAAATTTTAGAGCTTTAAATTGCAATGCCATTGAATGCGACGTGTGTGTGCACCAGTTGAATGATAAGTCATGCTCTAAAGCTGGACATCTTAAATTGCACAAAGTTGATGCAATATGTTTCTGTAGCCCAGCACCCATCACCTTTTGGTTTAAAAATCAACTAGCTTCGGAGTAGACATCTTGACAGGGTGCTACACAAATTCTCTGCATAAATAAATAAATAGAAATTAATGACTGTTTCACGCACCACAAAATCACCATCACATATTGGAGACTTAATTCAAAGAAGTTAGAACCTGTACCCTTGCCTCAATCCTTAGGAACATGTAGAGACACTATCATTTGTCTCTCTCTATATGATTAACAACATATTAGTAACCATTGAAGTGAGTGGTTACCACTGAGGACCCTGGATAAGCTTTTCAAGATAAACAACTCAAGTTTGGTGACATGTGATTTACAATTAAATACGGGAAATAGGAAATCCTGCAGATATCAGCAGGAAAATTTTTGCAAAATGATGACATGACACAAACTGTTGTTGGACATGATAATTTTTAATAATAATAATAATAATAATAATAATAATAATAATATTGTTTATTAATTCAAACTGACAAGTAGGCAGTAAGATTCCATGGCATAGTACTAACAGATCTATGATAACAAGTTTAACAGGAGTCGAATTTAACTGTATGGTAGCCCTCAAGGCGCCCATCTGTCCCACTGCTCATTTTACCATCGCCCCTAGGAAGTGGAAGGTTGAGACAACCTTATGGGGCCAGCGGGTATCAAACCCGCATCCTTCTGATCTTCATGCCAATGTGTTACCATTCAACCACCTCCTCACAACACTAACAGTTGTTGGACATGATAATTTTTATAATACCACTATAACGTTGCTCAAGTAGTCAACACGAATGTTGAAATCTTGGCCTGTACAGATGAAATAATCCACAGATTAATGCTCTCAGTAACACATCTTCTGGTCTCGGAGGTTTGCTGATCTCAACTGGTTCTGTCAAAAGGATTATGCTTTCAGAAATGCACTCTACTTACATGTAGAAGCAACCACCAATTGATGACTTGTGCATTATGATAGAAGATTTTGGATTCAATTCAATTACACCTGAAAACATCTTGTGTTGGCATGGAAGGCCATGGTACAATAGCACCTTCACAATATACAGCCCTGTCAAAATTCTTAAGACTTAAATTGTAGTCTAGGCATTAATAGAACAAAGATATATTTGTAAAGTAAGAAGGCTGTAGATGACTTCTCAGAGTTAGATAGGGTCATAAAATAAAGTAATTATGAAACACAAATTACATTTAAAAAATAACAGAATGCAAATTGTACATCTGTCATTTTATCCATATCTGTTAATTACATCGCATGTACACACATGCAATTACTCAAAACATCACTGCAAAAATGAACAATTGTATAATGTGAATAAAATTAACAAATGCAATTCATCAGGTCATCAGGGCATAAACAATTATATGCACAACTGCACGAAAATACTAACCGCCATGACCAAAAGCAAAAATCAAGAAAGAATTAATGTTTATAAAAGCCGAGGTCATTAGGCTTACCTGTTTTTTTCCAATTCATTATGCGATGACCTGAAACATATATTTGACAAAATATAATTTAAGATTTATACAGTAAAATGAACTGTGTTAAAATTTAATCACAAGTTAAAACAATATCTGTAATATCATATTATTACTATTTCTGACATTTTTCACAGTGTAAAACCATCAGACAATGATGTCAAGCATTAAGGTCCATAATTTACTTAGTTAACTTGCAGCATTGCAGTATCCAGCCAACTGTGTCACATAATTTTACTATAATATACCAGAATTCACAATATGCACATTGCTACATGTGTATAATTGTGTAATGGGGTACACATAAAATTTACATAAAAATAACCTCGAAAGGTTCTTTCAATTTGGTTTGTCTTAAAGTGATATAGAAAATATCAAATATGTGTGAAACAAAAATTACAGTATTATTCATAACAATGATAAACTCAAAGAACTGGAAAATCAGAGTCCTGCAAGGGAAGAAAATTCCATCTGGTTGAGGCAAAATGTGTATTGCTAAAAGCCATTCTTACTGTTCCTCCTTTTGTCCTCACAAGTAACTATAATTTTTATACTAATCTTATTTACATATACCTGGTTATCTTGGCTTTACTAGATCTTTGTTTACGGCTTCTGGTGACCACAGGTGCTGGTGCTGTCAGCGCATAACAGTGTTCAGCCTCTGAAAATCACAAAAGTCGATGGTTCTAGTTAAACTACTTAAATGGAGTATTGTATAAATTTTCATTTGGAGAGAACAGCTTCCTATATCAGCAAAGCTTATTTATCATTTTGGGATGTGCAGCTGTCATGTCCAAGAGTTCTGTTCCATTAGAAGCTGGGATAATGAACTTGCAATAAAAAGAATCCATTGATTATGGTCTGTTGGTGAGAAGAGCTGACAAAGAGGGAGAGGACTGGTCATTGACCCTCATACACTAAAGCACTAAAGCTAAGAAACTGAAGACCCTAATGCTGAATATCCAAGACTGCCTCTCAGGGTGAACCTACGGGAATGCCCTGCTACTTTCTATTAGTTTCTTCAGTGATGCCTTTCTATGAAGAACAAACTTGTCAGCCATTAAGCCTGTTATCAAAGACACCAGGACTATAAAAGACAACAGAATAAACAAATGTTTTGGTGAAAAGCTTCTCATTGTGACATAAAGTTCTGATCTTGACAATAAACACATGGCAGCATATTAACATGCAAGTTCAGTATACAAACAAATTAATGTGAGTTCACAAAACTTAAGTTCTGTTGCTGAATATGCAGAAGCTAACCCAGCAATAGGATAGAAGTTTTGTAACAGCTGCCACCCAGCTGTTGCCAACTGAAATGGCAATTCACTTGTCTTATGCATTTAATTGCTACTAGCTTTTTAATACTTTAGCACTTATTTCTCCTCTAAATGACATTTTCCCACATTCACTTTCTCTTAGTCACTAGCACATTTAACACTGTTAATTAATACTCACTTCTGCACTTTAAAACACTATGGACAAGAAACAGGATGCACTACAAGGTTAAACAGACGTTGCTTCCGCTTTCACCACGTATAATCTCGGTGATATTTTCCCACATCTCAGAAGAAAATTGAACTTTATAAACTTTTTATATTACTTAATTGAAATCATTGGGCCAGGCTACTTTGACCTCCAAATGAACCGTTGCCTAAAGCCTGCTAGCATCTAGCGTTACGAAAAATTACGAAGAAATTAAACCAACTGAACTGCATACGGTTCAATCAAATACTGTTATTCGATGCATTTTCCAATTCTTTAAATAATAAATGAAATCGCAACTTTCAAAATCTGCCGAAAGCAGGAAACGTTGGTCATCGACGTGGCAATTCATCTTCCTTCGACAAACAGTTGAAAAGAAACGCAAAACAAAAAGTCATTAAATACGATCGGCATTCGTTACCCTTTTCTCTCCTTGCCAGATATTCAGCTGCTCTTAGCAATGTCGAAATGTCCATGATTTCCGTTAAAATATGAGCCAGAAAATGTTGTCTATTTTCGTTTCCTTCCCGTCGCTGATCTAAGTCACGTCGAGTGTGATGCCGTCAGCTGGTCGGATACGAACTCTGACATAATGTGGGTCAGGTCAAAAACAAACGACGTCATTGGTCGTCAACAGGCGCGCCCATTTTGGATCTCGTTTCACCCAATGACAGATCACCGACCTCATTATCGAGGCCAAGCCACGTGCACGTGACCATGTGGCGAGATATTATGCCCCGATCTTTGGCTCTGACCTCAAAACATGAGGTTGTAAACAAGATACCACCGCCCACGGCAAGCTTTATAATTTGCATGTTTGAAATAGCTTAGCACAGGATTTTATGTTGCACGATACGCTTACCACTATTGGCACATACTGCCATTTTCTATGCATCGTTGATAATATACATTTAGAATTAAAGAATGGTACAAACAAGGTGATATAATTTATTAATAGGTCAAATATTGATTAAGAATAAATTGCACGAGTTCTAGAAATGGCCTGTAGCCTAGTGATCGATTGCCACGAGCAAACGCAACAAACTACATTTAAGATATGAACTCAGTGCTGCACTATGTTTCTATATATAGGCCTACAGTAGATTATAATAATATTAAGAGCACGTAACAGACGTTAGGTCTATTGCATGTTGCCCGGATATGGGTTTATAAATTATACTAAATTAAGTTGTGCCTCATTGAAAGGCATCACAAGTTTGCACGCTCGATCTAGCGAAACCTCATCAACTTTTCTGATCACATCACCCTGCAACCACAGTACAGTTATTTATATTGTGATGCAATCAAATCTCGAGATTTGCCTCGACCATGCATGCTTTAATTGTAGGCCCTACATGTGACCTTATTTGAAGGGATTCTGTCATGCAGTTGACCCTCATGATGTATGGCCTATATAGTAAGATCAATCATGTGCCATCCTGAGCTAGGCCTTAGCATGTGTAATCGCCGGCTTAACTATAGAACCAATTTCACTAGGCGCATACGCCTATCCTATAATAGGCCTATATTCTCGTTTTTAGATCGTGACTTTTGCGTCAGCAGAGAAAAGCTAACAAAAGACGTAGAATGCCTTCCGTTGCATTAGCGAAGTCCAGCTAGAACTGAATTCTTACTTAAAATAATCATGTAATTTTATCATCCCTTTGTGAATTTGTCGTATATTATTATGCCTAATTGTCATGGACCCTCGAACTATATATTTAAATCATAATGAAAAACTGAAGTGAAGCACATCAACCGTCTTTCCTTCGTACTGGTTAATGACTGAGCCTTGTAGTAAACGAGATTCGCTTTAAGTTTGATTCTAACAAAAATAAAACAGTAAATTATGATGTTAGATGAAGATATGCGCTAGATAAATTTGCCTTCTGTATTTATAGATCCATGGAAACCTAACAACGTAACCGGAACAGGTGGTCGCCTCCCTTAATTATTATCAGAGCAAATGATCAATTTTTCGCTTGTCATAAAAAAAATCGAATTTTGCTTATATTCAAAATTTTGTAGGATTAAGCATCTGCAGGTTAAGATTATTTGATATTTGAACGAGACAATGAGCGGTCGAGAAGATGAATATGACTATTTGTTCAAGGGTGAGTTTAACTGTCCCAAAAATTAACAGGTGAGCGAAAAAGTAAACTGGTAGAAACTGGTTAAAGACAATCCTCGATACAACAATAGAACTAAATCAATAGAACTAAATCAATAGAACTAAATGCACGCACAGAATCTATCTTTAGCAGTGTGGAACGGTACGATTCGGTTTTGACTGGATTCGTGAGCAGGGGCCGTGACAGAAATTCCGGTCCATAGGCAGAGCAGTCACGGGCCTCTAAACTATATTAAGCTTTATGAGAAAAATTTAAAAAAAACAAATTTAAATAATAAAAGTGTGGGTATGACCGTACGATATTATATTTATGTACACAACAATGATTTTATTTGATTGTTAATTTAAAAAATTAAAATTTACGCTAATCAAAAAGCAACTTTCTGGATTTAGCTGCTGCAAAATCGTTTATGGCCATTCAGGTTTATTATTTTCAAATGTTTGGCCGAACAGCTAATTGCAGAGTTGTTTCAACCCATCATTCTGCTTAATTGCAGAGGTAATTGTTTATGCATAATATGTATTTGAGGAATTTACTCTTGACACATATCAGCGTTGTAGAAACAGGACTGATTTGTTGCTATTCATTTGTTTTATTTTCTTCTTTCCTCCTCTAGTGGTCCTGATCGGTGACTCAGGTGTAGGTAAAAGTAACCTCTTATCTAGATTCACACGAAACGAGTTCAACTTGGAGAGCAAGAGCACTATTGGAGTCGAGTTTGCAACAAGGTGGGATTTTTTATTGTTTGCAAAATGAAATTGTATTGATTCTGCAAGAATTTACTAGGAACTTGGTAATATAATGGTTTTGATATTCAAGATGAAATACTTGTTAGTTAATGAATGAAACATTTTGATTTTCAGGAGCATCTTGGTAGATGGAAAAAAAATCAAGGCCCAGATATGGGACACTGCAGGTCAGGAGAGATACAGGGCCATCACTAGCGCGTAAGTTGGACAAACTTTGAACTATCTCCTTAAACTTTTTAACTTACTCTTACACTGTTTAATGAAGAAATGATTGAGATCTCATGTTTCACTGGTCTTGCTAGTTTTCTTTTGTTTTTGAAACTTTACCATCTGATCATGAAAATTTGTCAAACCCTTAAATCAGAGATTTACCAGTTGCACACTAACATGATTTAGCATCAAACCAAACTAGATGAGATCTGTGAGATTGTCTAGTTCAATGCTAAAAGATCTCAGAATGTCTGAGGTAGCATCTGGACTGTGAGGTCCACCATTTAACACTCTAATTATGAACTTCATTAGTTTCCCAGTCACTTTTAGTTCACTCTCGTTGTTAAAGTGTTAAACACTAAAAAAATGTAAAGATAGCTGTTTAACAGATAGGAAAATACGCTTGACAAATATATCAGTGGTAGTCATTGAAAGAATGGAACCAGTGGAGTGAGGAGATCTTATCCCGGATTGCTCATGGATCTTGACTAGTTCTTTTAGAAGATTATGCTTTTGGTATACGGTTTTGCTTTGAGGTGCCTTGTGTGTCACGTAACAGCTTTAAAGAGTTTAAGATTAGATTGGGTGATCTAGCTTAATGTAGAGCCTAAGGAATAAGGACTTGTGTACTGGCTGGGAATGTGTGAATAGTAAGCATTTATTAGATTTCTGTAATGTTCATCATAGGCGTAACTTTCTATTGTGACGGTGGTGTCCGGTCACCACCACTTTTAAAAGTGGTGGTGATAGTCACCACCACTTTTTGGTCCTGCAATGAAATATATTTTTAACATGAAAGTATTTGACCGTCTGCCGTCTAGGCTATTCGTGCATAGGCCTACTTAACATCGCAATGGTGGCAATGCTGATAGAGGCCTCCACAGTGTGTCCACACTATAGCCTACCTTGCTTGCATATGATGTTTGGTTTCATAATTTGTGGACGTCAGTCACGTCATCAATTTTGTTTCTATGAAAGGTAAAATTATCAAATTCATATGGAAAAATGGATCGTTTCATTGTAAAGAAACTGCGAAAGCTGATAATTGTGCATTCAATGTGTCTTGTTTCCTTGGTAGGCTGTAAGCTCAATCTGCAGTCTGTTAATTTAGCGGAAAAAACCGTAGTTTAGTCGGGTAAATTATTTTATATTGTCAATTTAAAATGGAAGCTGAATCGATGAAAATATTTGTTGGCCCAAATGGAAGTTGTATTGATGAAACTAAGTCTTTGCTTCAATAGAAGCTGGATCGATAGGCCTAAAGTGTTTTTGCTTCAATAGAAGTGGGATTGACGAGAAATAATTCTAGCCTTACGAGAAGTTGGATTGATGAAAATATTCTTGGTTAAACAGAAGTTTGATTGCTGAATTTTTTCTCGCAAATGGAAGCTGGATCGATGACAATTATCACGGACATTGGTAGCCTGCTTACTTACCAGCATCAAGACGTTAAACTAATTTAGGCCTATCAACCTAAACTACGGAATAACCATTTAGCGTTGAAAATGACTATTGATACCATATATATAACGTCGATTATTGGTAGTACAGTTACTGTAGTAGCCTAACGAAGTTCTTATTTAAAAGCCGCATTATCAGCCGGTCAATGCGTAGCGTGTCTCTGAGGCTTCGACGCTGCTAGAGTCTCTTGTCTCCTTCGCAACTGGACTTGGAACCACCATCGAACACTCTCTGGACAACCCTCTGATTTAACGCAGTGCTTGTGAATTAGCTCATGTCCTGCGTTTAGCCAGCGTTCCAGTAGTAGGCCTACGTTAAAAATTAGGAGCGGATTGGTCACCACCACTTTCTGGGACAAAGTTACGCCCTTGATGTTCATGAAGGTTGAGACTTGTGTGTATCATCTGAAACAGATACTATCGTGGTGCGGTTGGTGCTCTGGTGGTCTATGACATAGCAAAGCATCTGACGTACGAGAACACCGAACGTTGGTTGAAGGAACTAAGGGACCATGCAGATGACAACATTGTCATAATGCTTGTTGGCAACAAAAGTGACTTGAGACACTTAAGAGCTGTGCCAACGGATGAAGCTAAAGCATTTTCTGGTGAGCAGTCAAATTTCTGACCACAGAAGGCTGTAGGATATAATGACTTCGAGATACAGTAATTTTATGTACTAATGATTGTTTCATGATTGAACAATCTTAGATTATTCTTATCCGATGTTCTCGCACTGTGTTTGCAGGTGGTTCAATAAAGTACATACTTATCATGTTTCTCCATTCAATTAATTTTACAACAAGAAATTTTTACCCATTGGTATTTTAAATAAAATGATAGCAGCAGTAAATGTTGCTTTTTGGTGGAAACTCATATTGAAGAAAAAACTCATTTGAACAGATTTCTGTTTCTAAAGAGCTTGTAAGATTATGCGGTTTTGGAATTTTTATTCATAGATGCAATTATTTGGCATTTATAAGACTGTTTCTACTACAGTTTTGCCTTTGTAAAGGATGTATTCTTTGTTTGTAGAAAAGAACACTTTGTCATTTATTGAGACATCAGCTTTGGATTCAACCAACGTAGAGGCCGCATTTACGCACATTCTTACAGGTGTGTGCAACTGATAAATGCCAATTATTGCTGCTATACGTGTAATTGAGAGATATTTATTTAGTGATATTCTTATCAGTTATATATCGAGATTTAAATTAATTGTTGGTGAATGTTGTCTGTTTGATTACGCTGGTATTGGATAGTCAAAAGTTTTAAACATAGGTCAGTTAGCTTTCATGTTACATAGCATTGCACAGAACTTTGAATGTTCCCGAATTGAATCGTTGACAGAGCAATGAAAAGTCACAAATGACCAGACAGAAGCACTCGGAGAATGATATTTGTGTCAAACCTGTATATATTTATACAGGTTTGACACAGATACACAGGCACCTTGCCATTACATGCATCTATATAACCCTAATTTGGGTATAACATGATCACAGCAGTGGATCCCAAAGTTTAATTTATGCACATATCTGATCTATGGAACAAAATATACAGTGCATATAGTCTCTCTGCGCTGATCTCTTTTCTCGTAATTTGCTGAGCTGATAGCTGGTCAGATGGCTGTGTAGTATACCAAGACGATGTCGTATCTGTGAACAACTTTGCTAGTGGAGAACTCTCCAAGAGACTACCATCATTGCCATTTAGCTTGGCTGGATTGTCAAAATAATTATTCAATTCTATAGGGTGATTGCTAGACTTAAACTGCTAGACAGTGCAAGAGAAGTCAACTGCATCCCTAGCTGGTGAGAGACTACACTGAAGTGGTTATAAATGGTTATCTAGCCTATGAAAATCATACATCTATATGCATCTTTACAAGAACCTAGACTAGTTTATCTGCTTCAATTAAATATCCAAATAATGTAAAAAATTTTTTAGTGTATATTGTTTTTTTGCAAAGAAAAGCTGGTTTTAAAACTTGTACCAGTTGCCAGTGGTACCGGAAACTAATAAATTTAGCCGAAGTTCATGGCCTCCGTAAGCGGAATATCAAAACAAATCAATCCCATTTATTTAAAATGCTTCTATTAAAAAATGCAATTTGTAATTTAGCAGAATTTTGTGGTCGCCTTTACAAGTCCAATGACACCCACATAAGTATATCGTGGACTTGTTTTTCATGACCATAGCAAATTCATGACATAGACATGTAGGCTCTTACTTTCTCGCAAATTACCATTTCAGTTTAACATGACCCTTGCTAAAACACAGTAGTTGATGTGGATCCCAAATTCTGTGTTATAGCCATGGTGCGGTGTATTCCTCTTGATTGCTGCCCGTAACTCTTAATTGGAGTATGACTGAGCCACATAAAAAATAGGCCTGCAAATGGTACAATTTCAACTTGAATTCTGTTTAGTATTATGTCTATTGTTTCGAACCACCGCCAGTGCTCGTCGGGACTTCTCGATTGCTGCGCCACGGATCTGGAATGCTCTTCCGCCATCTGTGCGTGCTGCACACGGCTATATGGTTTTCTCTAAACTCTTAAAAACGCACTTTTCAGCTGTTTGATGGCCACGTGTTGAGTGCTTCTGAGAGACTCTTAAGTGGTGCTTTATAAATGTCTTGTTACATTACATTACATAATGTAATCTTAATTGATGAATTTACCAAGATTTAGGATGTCCTTGTGCATTCACTTTTTTGCAGCCATCTACCGGATCATATCACAGAGGCAGATGGTTGAAAATCCAGAGGACTCTTCACCGACCTACAATGCCCAGACCATCTCTGTGGCACCAACCACCAGTGGCGCCTCGGAGAGAAAGGGTGGCTGTTGCTCGTAGTCTCACTTTGGGCTCTTTCAAAGACTTGATGTACTTAGCGACACAGAAGACATATATATATTTGCTGTAATCTTCAGAATATGATACTCCTTTGAATAAGTTTGGCTTAAAGGACTCTTGCTTGTGCCAGTAAGGGTCTTTTGGGTGTAGTTTAGTTAATTTAGTCCAGGAGAACCATTTATAGAATTTAATTAAACTGCCACTTGACGTAAAAAAGGTCTGATAACCTGTACTTTTGGGGCTTTATAATTTAGAACTTTCTAAAACTGGGGAAATTAGCTACAGAAGTTGTGACTTATTTAGTGTGGTGTATTAATGCTTTTAAACTGAGAACAACGAAACCTGCAATAGCGGCTCCTCTGGTCTATCTGGCAACTGGACTCTGGTCTTCACTCGACATTTCCGACACGATGCTGTGCTCATGAATAAGTTGGTGCCCTGCGCTTGGCTTTTGAGTAGCGCTATAGAAATTTGGAGTTTACGATTACTACATATTCGCATAGGGAGAGCTGTTTCTCCCTATTTGGCATTGTGCTTGGCATGTGAATTCCTTTCAAAGTGATAACAACTAACGAGTTGTCCAGTTTGATTACTTTTGCTTTTAGTGACCATTAATGTTTTGTATTTAAATCGGTATTTTACATAATCTTTTTTGTGAAATCAAGTTGTCACCAAAGCTGATGCCATTAGTTCTGTGCAGTCAAACCCACGAATCAATGTTGTGCGGGGCATTTAAATTTTCAGTTTGTGCCATCCTTGATGCAAACTTAAGTTGCCAGCTTATGCCACCTGTTGTGCACTTGAGTTAGCAGTTTATTCCATCTATCAGTGTTACTTGTGAATTAAATGGATTAATTACCAACTGTCTTGTCTTACAACTTAATGTCATATAGTTCATGGTACTCTGCAAATAAGATCTACACTTTCTTAGACTCCTCTATTCTTTGTATGAATGTTAAACAAATGTCAAACTCGGATCTGGAGCATTTTTACCATTATAAAGACTTCATGCCGGTATAGATCGTTTAGATAACCATGCAAGCAGGGCTTTTGCGATATGCCTGAAAGGCACTATATAAATATTTTTTTATATAACATTACATAATTTTCCCTGTATAGTATTATATTTTAAATTGACCCCAAAACAACATTTGATTTCAAATGTCAAGCTTAAATTCTAAAAACAAAATCAGTACTGGTAATAATAATTTAAAATCAAAATTCTAAAGTCGTCATCAGATAACTTTTCAACCCAAATAACAGAAACATGTATCTTCTAAACCAAAATTCTAAAAATATGATTAAATAACTTTTCAACCCAACTAATACAAATATAAATGTGTAAAGCAAATTGGGTAAACCAATACAAATGTTAAACTAAAACGTCACAAAATTTATGCATTTAAAGCTTTAATACGTAATTATGATATAATCTCGAGAATTATGATATAATCTCGAGAGTTCCAGAATTATCAAGGAAAACCAACTTAACAATTCATTTACAACATTTTCTCATGTTACCAAAGTGATGTCCTGATAAACCAATAATAAACTGCCGATATGGTGCAAGTACGGATCCTATATCCATCAATGCACATTGCACAGCTTTCAAGGCTGAATTAGGCAAAAGAAATACAGGAAAGACTAGCTATCATGTTATCAGTTTAATCTTACTTCTCCAATTCAACAACAGTACTGCTGGTCACTTGAGAGGTGTATTAGATTTCAGGAGGCACTCATGTGAACGATGGTGACCTCTGAGGTTACACATAGGTCGTCGGTTCAATCTATGTCATTACGAAAATTGTTTTTATAATTACAGTGGATAAAATGAGCCAATTCCTATGTTTTATCTCAGACTTTTCCCGCCTTTGTGGCTGCTTCTTTCGCCAATTTAATAGCGTCTGGACAAAGTCTTCTTTCAACAATTTCACCGTTCCCGAAGCTACCTTCGTAATGTGGAACACCATGTGGGCTGTTGGCACCATCTTTAAAGGTTACTTGACCTGCAGTGCAAACATAAGAGTTTCAAAGTAAAGCAAAATGATTTAAATGCACTGTAACGTTATTAATTATTCCCAAAACTTTTGTATTTCCTACAGTTAGTTTGTAACAGATTATTAAAATTAATTAATAAACACAAGTTAATAGGCCTACATGCAGCTCTAGAAACTGTCTCAGTGTTAAATAAATATAACTCTATAATTTAATCCTAAATAAACCACATAACATAATAGAGCCACTGTAAAAATGCTCATCAAACTATATAACTTTGCTGCATAACATTGTTGACAATGCTAGCCAGTGCAGAGAAGTTAAGCAATACCAAAACCAGTTTCTTTTTTTACACCATCCATGAAATAAGCAACCCTTCAATGTTTGACAGTGGATAATTGAGAACCAATACTAGCTGGCAAATGACAAGTTTCTTGTAGTTGGATTACCATAATTATGGTATGTTGGTTAAAACTGCTGTGTAATCTTGTGCATATTAAAACTCTATTTCATATAATAAATGCATATGAAACTGTCTTATTACCTAATCCTTGTATCTTTCCATCTTCAAATTGTCCTTCATACTTTATGTTGCCCTGTTCAAAGACCCCATAGCCATGAAATTTTCCTTTTGAAAACTGACCTTCATACTTGTGATTTGGCCTAAAAATACAAGTTACCCAGTGTTGTTAAAAAACATTTAAACATAAAACAGTGCTAATGACCAAGACACAGGTATCTGAAGGCACTTGGAAGCGCTCATTACCTTTGAGTCATTAATATGCCTGCTATTATCTAAACTTTTTATAGCACCATTATAATGTACAAGAAGCAATGCACCAGTACCTACACCTCTGTACATGTATATGAAAAAATAGTTGATTCTTAAGGGACAGACCCAAGGGGAGAGGGGGGTTATGACCAGTGCGGACGTCCGCCTACAGTCGTTTCGAAGAAGACCAGCTCCCACCTAAGGAGGCATTCCACAGTAAGTTGACCAGAGAAGACATTTCAACCACTGATTACCAACACGCCCAACGAGTATGGAAGGAGTTTGACTGTAAAACCATGGGTGACTGACTACCACGACCTGTATCTCCGAACTGATGTACTTCTACTAGCTGATGTTCAAGTCTCAAATTAGAAAGAAAACAAAATCTAACACTCCAAACATAAGCTGATGTACTCAATAGTCATAAACAATAATGATGATATAAAAATTATATATTCATTACATCATAATAGTAATCATCTCATAATCGTAAACTCCAAATTTCTAAAGCGCTATTCTAAAGTTAAGCCCGTGGTACCAGCTTATTCACGAGCTCACTCACATAGCAAGTCCTGTGTAGATTACAGCTTTCTATGTACTTGAATGTATTAGTAAATCTAATAATTTATATAGCACCTTTCAAGAACCTGTAAGAACTGCTATATAGCATGGACTGATTTAAACAAATCTGTTAAATTCCATTTAAGTTTAGCACAATTATCAATTATTTTAATATCTGCTAAATATGATTACAGAAGTTATTTCAAATATGGTAACTGAGTTTGCCAGTGCTCTCACAAGGCTCTTTCAAATGCTGAGCTAAGTACAAACCATTAACTTACCCACTTCCTGCAGGGATTTTCATAACACCATGACCTTCAAAATACCCGGATTTGAATTCTCCATGGTACTCGATCTTGTTTGGGAAGACCAAATTTCCAATACCATCTTTTTCACCCTTGTCATTAAACTTTCCAGTGTATATGCTGCCATCAGTGTAACTCTTTGGTTGACCCATAGCACCTTTGAGAATAAGGGTAGCAGGTGGTTGAAACTGACAATTCAGGAACTTAACAATGCAAACAATACAAACAATTTCAGTTGTTGGTCTGATAGGTAGGGTAGGAATGTAAATGGCAGTAATCATTTAGTCATAGTCATACTTCCTAGCTATTAACCAGCTAGTCAGGAAGTTAGTCAAACAGTATATCCAGTGTTTATAAACAAGTTTTGGCTGCAGTGGTTGAAGCCAAACTTATCTTTGTCCCTGTTCATTGTGTTCAACTCATGCTAAGTCAGTCAGTTGTTCTTAGGAGTTATGATTTAAAATCCACAACCAGAGCAGAACCTTCAAGTCCAATGACAGGTAATGGTTTGCCAATGGTTGTGAAATTTCAGGCTAACTTGGAATGGGTAGAATTATCTGTTTCTTAAGCACAGGTAGTCAAAAGCTCAAGGAAGTTTTAATTTTAACTTGGACTGATGTCACATTTAAAACTTTATTCTACAGCACAACTCGTTCTGTTGTATGACCTGAATGCCCCAATAAATTAAGGATTGCAGGCAAGCCAGAATTAGCACCAGATAAGAAAATGACAGATTGAGGAAATATTATTAGGCCTACTGATATTCTACTTACTGCTTCCTTACTGTAATAGGCCTACATATAATTACATAAATCAAAATTCGTTTAATTCGATAAAGGAAGCAACTGGTAAAGTATACATACTTAGTTACTAATCATCACACATATATAAGCATGCATACTTACATACACGACACATACATACACATAAATGCATACACTGAAGCAGTAGAGCTTACAAGACAAGTTAGACAACCAAACCTCACATTAGAAACCGATAGTTCTATAAGTTAGCCTGAAATTTCGAAACCATCGGCTTTCCATACTCAAAACTCGCGTAAGGAGAATCTATTGGCCTACTATATGCCTAATACTTCCTCGTTTAAATTGCAGTTGCCAACTCGACACAAAAGCTAAAAATCGTACACTTTCCCTTCACCTGTGTTTGACCCCTAAACGAGCTAACCGTAATTACTGTTCAATTGGCCCGGTAATTAGAACACCATACAAGACGAAACGAAAACCCAACTGATAGGCCTAATACTGATGTCGTCAAGTTAAGAAGTAATTTCCCTATAGGCCTACGCCTAGGATGTTTACACCGCACTGTCCGCACATTAATTAGGCCTACGTAATTGTATGAAACGCTGTCCGCTTAAAGAAACTAAGTTGTCATAACGTGTATTTAGCTGCACATTTATCAAAGTTGAAGTAATTCCTTTTCCCGCAATGATTTTGGACGCCAAATCTGATTTCCTTGAATTGAGTACAGAGAACGTGTAGGCTACGCTACGATATAGGCCTAACCCGCTCAATGCCATTGAAGTTAAAGCTAATGATCAGTCTTCGAACACTTACCCCTATTATTTCCGATCAGCAATGGTAGACCTGGCTGAGATTTCCCAAAACTAATATCGAGTTGCGAGCTTACTGTCCGAGATTTGTTCGTAAGCAAGTGTGTTCCTAGTCGCTAGTTCCCTATTGAAAAGAACACCGCGTTCAATCAAGCGTTCCCATGTCGTGCGTTGAAAATATTTGGCAGGAAACCACCTGTGCTGTTTATTATGGAACACCGCAAGCATCAAAAATAAATCTCGGCCCCTATTTGTCGTCAAATAGCTCGTTCAGCAAATGTCAGTGAGGCAATTGACAATCGGCAGCAATAATTATTGTTGTTCACTGGCTTCAAAAGTTAGACAGGTAGAATTATTTGTGCCTCTAACTCTGCATCAAAATCTGTTAGATACACAAAATGTCAAGGCCACTGTACACTAACCTAAGTACCTGAAAAACACCACAACCAAACATTTCCCACCAACGTTCAAGTTGGTTGTAATGTAGTAGTAATATTAAATTAAAATCATTTAGTGATAGTAGTTGGCTTTTGCTTAAAAGTTAAACCAACTTTTGAATAAAGTTAAAGCCAGCTCAAAAGTTGTTAGGCAATTTTAGTTTCGTGGCTTTAATAATTTGAAGTAAAATGACATATTTAGATTTTTTAAACAAAAAAGTTTCTTAAATCACAAAGTCAATATTTTGCATTACTTTACTATGGTAATTCCCTGAAGCAGAAGAGGTAAAGGACTTTGGCATTTGGTAAATAGTAAGCTGTTGCATATCTAATATTTATAACAACATCGGTTTTCAACATAAAAGCATACAAAAAATTACCATTTATCTACTATAAATTTAATAAACATTTTTTAACAAATTCTCAAACATGCACAGTTGCACATAATATCATGAGTCCTTAATGTTTTTGCCTTGTGCTCATGAATTACATATCAGTAAAATTCACAAAAGTAAATGTACAAATACATATAGTCAATAATAAAAAATTATATGCAGTATAAACAGGAAATGTATTTCCAGATGTTCTTCATGCTTTAGTAATCAGTCATTATTATTAAAAACCATTATTATAAATTATTATTATTTTCTTCCTTACAAGTGGTACATATGATTCCTCAGGACTTAAAGACGCTCTGAAGAAATAAAATACTATTATTATTACACACAGAGTAATCTGGTTGTTCTCCCATCGTGTACTTCCAAGTTCCAGTTCCACAGTGCAACATAGAAACGTTGTAGTGATTGGCCCCTCATTCTGGAAGAGGTTTCCATGCAATCTGTAACATTTTCTATGCCTCTATTTTGCAAGCAGTTGAAGACCATTCTGTCTGATTGTGGTCTGAGTAATCAGGTTGAGAGCACCTCTGGTAAGTTTGCTTGAAGACACGCTATGTAAATAACCACTTACAAATATAAAAAATATTATTACTTCGTTTCACAGCTAATATTTCTTTCAATTTCGTATTAACTTCAGTTAAGGTTTTAAAACAAAACTGTGTTAGTACAATAAGTACATCAAATAGCTCAGTCCCACACCAGTGCCTTTTTGAGGTTCTAGTGCATTTGTAAAATCCATAAAATGCTATATATAAATGATCAGATACATACATACATAAATATGTACATCAGAATTCTAAATCTAACCGAGCAGACGTTTACAACATAACTATTCGTAAGTGGTATAGAAGTTGACAGTCCTTTCACATTAGTCGTCTTGTTAAACTACAACACACCGGCTTTACTAAGTATAAGAAAAATATGCTATGCACATAAACTGCTGACATGTTCTCAACAATCATCAGCTTCTTTATGAAACGAAAGTCTGCATTCAGTTCATCCCTAAAAGTTCAGTTTATTTGCTTCGTCATTCAGTTGATAGACTGAATATTCAGTCAATAAGCCATGCAAAAAGTGACTGTCAGGCAACAGAGGTCTTCATTTAGATGCAGGATTATCTTTTGAGTCCTTCACGACGATTGGATATCAACACTAAAAATACACAAGACAGATCATCGCTATTGCACCTTTCAAGGATTCATAGTGGTCACTGTAATATCCCGCCATACACATACATGCTAGGTGTGCACATACACATACACTCACATACATAAATGAACACTATTGGATTCTCTGTGAAATGTATAGTCATTGGTGACAGTCATTGGTGATGGGCTTTATCTGTAAAAAGTCTCTGATTAAAGAGAGTTTATATGTCAGAATAGTTCAAGAAGATTTTGGTAGCTTCTGTTGTAGGAAACTGAAAGGAAGTGTTTAAACATTCAATTTTTATATTAAACTAAAAAGATGTCCATGTTCTCACAGTGGATACCTCTCGACATGATTCAAAATAAGTACATACATTATACAAACATACAACTCAGACTTTCACTTAAGTTATCTTTTAATACAGGTCCACATGATCTATGACATGTACTGTATGCATCTGTTCGGCCTTATAGCCCCTATGCAAATAACCACATGTTCCGTATGTACACATCAGGCCTGGGTCAATTACATCCCGATAAACTAAATTAAATAACAAATACTTTCGTGTTTAGTCAATCAAATTATAATTACACCTGTTTTCAGCCTCTGTCAATTAACTTACAATTACCCATCTAACAGCATAAAAAGAAAACTAATTTTAAAATAAAATCCGTGTTTGGAGCTGTATGAAAAATATATTCAGAGTGTACACGAGTAATGTCATACAGCAGAATCCTTTTAGCTGTGACCAATAATTTCTGATTTCAAAGATAACTAATAGCTATTATTTTAAAATGAGAATTTTTTTAAAAACTTTCTCTTGCAAATATGCAAACTGACACAAACTTATTGTTTTCAAATCCTGACCTGCACAGAAGCTTTGTTTGAAACCAAGATGTCGGCTTGTATGGGATTCATCTTCATGTACAGAGCCTCAGGATTTGACTGAACACAGAACACACACAAAAAGATAGTTCCCATAGAAGAACTTATGTTTTCAAGATTGAACATAGACAAATGTTGGCTCTGGAGCATGAAGCATATCCAACTCTGTCATGAAGATGACAACGGTAATGACGTTACTCATGACGGACAAGCATTCCCAATAAAGTGAAGTAAAATATCAATACTTTCAGTCTTTCATATTTAACATGATGATGATGATGATGACGATGATGATAATGATGATGATGATGATGATGAGATGACAATGATTAGATATAGGATGATGCTGCCAGTGATAACCCTAACAAAGTAGAGTAGAACATGAATATTATAATAATTTAACGAATGCTATTGAAAAGATTTTTTAAAAGACTATAAAAATAGCAGAGCAAAGTACAAGTTAATTAATAAAACTACCTTAGTAATTCTAGATGCTGGGAGAAGGTTGAAGCAACAATAACAGATGCATAGAAAGAAAAAACCAATAGCTAGAATCTATAAATAAACAGCATGAACTAAGGAAGAAAAACTTAATTGATAACTGAAATAGTTTTCTAAAGCATGAATTTAATTAATAAAAGAATGATAATTAATGGATAATTGAAATAGTTTTCTAAAGCAAGAATGATAGAATGAACAATTTTCCCACAAACCAACAAACAAATGAACAACTTAGGTACTGAACACAAAGTCTCACCATAAAAAGCTCATAGAGAGAGTCCCCCACGGCTTCGTGTACTTGTTCGTCAACAATTGGAAAGCTCTGACACAATTGCTGAATCACAAAAGCAGAACAAAAATATCATAAAGTTGTACCTAAGTGGCATTCAGTGCAACATTCATTTATGTTCAACTGCAGCACAATGGGCACAGTAGTCATTAGCCTACACTCCCTTACAGCTCTTGGCCTGTAACGTGGAGAGTAGGGGTTTGAGCCTCCCCCGAGGAGGTCACTGTGTAGGGTCCTTGAGCAAGTTCTTCATGCACAACTGCTCAGTATCCAGTGGCGGCGCCAGGGGGATAAAGGGGCTTAGCCCCCTAACTGCGGCCCCCCAAAAAAAGTGGGAAATCACTGCAAATCACAGGGAGGAGGGGACAAAAAGGGAAGGGCTTGAAGCTTTAGCCCCCCAAACCTGAAATCCTGGTGACTCCACTGTCAGTATCATCAATGTTCTGTCATATGATCACGTGTACACTTCTTAACTTTGGAAGGATGGCAATATCGAATGCAGAAGTATTGTATAGCATTGCATAATGATCAGTGATTGATCACATCACCTACAATTATGTGCATCATCAAACTGAATACATTTAATGTTAGCTTGATATCACTTATTATTTTCACTGCACATGATTATAGTTAAATTTGATCGTATAAAAAAACATCAGTGGTTAAATGAAATCACAGCCTCACTCGATATGAAAGGAAAAATAGATTTCAAACAAGGGAAATAGCAATGCTGTAATGTTAATTTAGAGTTCCAGTAGTTAAAAGTTGAAATATGTTAGGAAAAAGATGATGATCTTTCCTAACTTTCTAAAGGAATAAGATCGATAAGATCAAGGCTATAACTGTTAGGGCCAGTTGCAAATACCTCGAGGGTCATGGAAGCTTGTCGCTGGCTGTCCGCATGATCCACATTGCCCATTGCAAACATGAGATTTGATATAACAGGAAGCTGAAATAAAAAAAATATATGTATAATTTCCATTGCAATCATTTCTAAACTTCCTTATTCAGATGAAAAGTAAGTTATGCTAGCAATAACAGTGGAAACAGACGATAAAATAGATAACCTACCATAACATTTATTAAAGTTTCACTTTCAGTTTAATATTTTCATGTTACATCTAAAATAACTTCTAACTGTATAAAAAGTGACATAACATATATGCGACATGTCATGGCTCTGAGCACCTTTGAGTAATGTAATGTAATGTAATGTAAATCTTCTAAATTTCTCAGCGCCACACAAAAGCCGTGACATGGACCCCATCTTACCACTGGAGCTATAACAAATCTAGTCTGTCATAGCCAGGTTGCTTTGTCCATTCTGGTGCCAGGTCATAATCTGGGGAGGTCAAGCTGAGGAGCGGTTTGTTCTGTAAAAGGCGTTACACAAATTTAATACAATGCAATACAAAACGAAGTCCTAAAGTCTGACAGATGCAGCAGTTTGGTTAACATTACCTGCAGCAATTCTTCAGCAATCAGAGGAGATTTATTAATCAAAACCCTAAAAACAAGACATACACATTCTAAAGTTATATTTAGCACTGTAGACTTGATTAACACTATAATATACAACAGTGTACTAAAAGTGACTATGAAGCCATTGCAGCTCATCGTTAGTGTTAATGAATACATGGAAAAATGAAGAGACAAAGATAGACGGACAAACAGTTGATCTGTGATCTAACAGTTGTGGGTTTGAGTCTGCTGAGCAAACTCCATTTAACAATGCTGTACAAGTAACTTGTGTACATGCTCTTCTGTCACCAGGCAGTAGAATTCGGTAATGGCATCAGCTGGTAAGTAAGCGGCAAGCCCTGTACTGTACTGGTCCCATGTCCAGAACCTTGGGCTTCACCACTGCCAGCTAGAGGCCAAAGAGCAGGAAATATACAATACAATACAACTGTATGTTGATATAGCCCTCCTTCCAAAGTTCATAAGTGCACACGACCATACGACAGAACATCGATGGCGCAGAGCAATTGCGTGTGAAGGACTTGATCAAGGTTCCTACACAGTGACTGCCTCAGGCGAGGTTCGAATCTGTACTCTCTGCATTACAGGCCGAGCACTCTAACTAATCGGCACCTTCCCTATGTCCCACTAGGAATATGGAGCTTTTCTTTACTTTACAAACATGGAGCTTTGGGGACAGAAAAACAGAGAAACACAGTGACCGTAAGACAGATAGTTGTGCACACAGAAGTGGCTAGATTATAGCAGAGATTTTACCCAATGGTCTTTGCAGCAGCGGCTTGTTGAAGGAAGACCGGAAGAGGACCAGACATATTCTCAGCCGCAATGTCTTAAATACCATAAAAAAATAAAAACTTAGTTTTCATAATCCTCTCTCTCTTCCTTTAATATTGCCAATACCTTTACATAAACTAGTACGTAATGAACACTAATGTTACTATGGTATAATGCAATTACTACACCAGAATCTTAATAATTACACTATATGGTCTTTGGGATCCATATCATATAATAATGACGTTACCATCATGAACTAAAACTGTTGATGACTGGCATCAGAGCATCAGTGGGCCCTTTCATCTAGAATTACCTCCCGCTTAAGCTCCGCTCTTTACTTGTGAGCCATCCGACAGGGTTCTACAAGTCTCTCAAGCCTTATTTCTTTAGTCGTGGCTGGGTCGGGAGCTCCTCTGAGTAGCTTCTTGAAGGGCGCTACATAAATGCTCTGAAGGAATGAGTTAAACAGACCATCAAGAATTTCTGGGCGATTGATTAAGTCTTCTTTCGTTGGCCGCAGGAGCTTCACAAGACCTTGCAACAAGAGACTCTGAACGTCGTAATCCACCAACAACTGGATAAGTTCGATCGCTGCACGAAATAAAAACAAACATAACATGAAATTCACGATCTCCTTTCTTTAACACTTTCACAACATCCAATAAATCAATAGATTCCAAAGAGACTGGAATGACAGTCAGCTTTGCACCCTTTTGTAGTTTAACATATCCGTCTCCTACCTAGGAACTCTTCACCGGCATTTTATACCTCTCTGAAAACTATTCTTTTCAGCCGTGGTTGGGCCGGGAGCGCCTCTGAGTAGATATCCTCAAGGGGCGCTATATCAAGTTTCACTGATTGATTGATTGATCTCACCCTGTCACAAATAAACATTAGACTCTTGTTAGTCTATGTCTCCTCGGCTTGACCTCCCAGCTATTGCGAGCTTGATTTAATATACATGTAGTGCCAGTGAATAAGCTGGTCTTCCTGATGCGGCTTTTGTGTTACGGTGAGAAATTTTGAAGATTTATATTATATTATATTATATTACATTACATTACGTATGCATCAGGACAAATAATATAATGCATTTAAGTACCTCAAAAAGTGCTAGACCACGTGGTTGTGAGCAAGATTGCAGCCAAGAAGGCTGTTGTTCTGCGTATCTTGTCACTTTTATAGAACAGTTCTGCTTTAGATCATGCACTGTATGACGTAGTGCCTCAGAAATGAACTATTAACAACACTGCATATCCGTTTTTACCTTCAAACTGAACTTCAGGATGTAGGGTCTTGAGTAGGTTGAGAAGCGGATCAACGATATTCATATGGGCTGTTCCAACAATAGGCTATCAACAGAAACAAACGTCTACAGGTATTCATTTGATATGCACATTTTGTGCAATTCTGAGAATGGTGCCCAGAAACAAACGTGATCTATCAAAGTCATACGTGATATTTCAACAGTTACTCCTAGAAACAAACAATAAAATAGCTACCGATGACATAGCATCTGTCAAACGTGATCTATCAAAGTCATACGTGATATTTCAACAGTTACTCCTAGAAACAAACAATAAAATAGCTACCGATGACATAGCATCTGGTGGTAAAAGCAAGAAACTATCAAGAACCATAGCACCCTAAAAAATTATGAGAACAATTATTATGAAAGTCATTATGAAAATACGATGCATTTCCAACATAATGCAATAAAGAAGTAATCTAGTTTGTACTCCACACTATGGAAATATCATCATCAGTTCCTGACGCCAGCCATTTGGTGGAGATGGGTACGAATAAATGACCTCCATTGTCCTCTGTCATTTGTCAAGTCCACTGCTCTCCTTAGTGTCAGTCCAAGTGATGTTAAGTCCCTTAACTCATTTATATTGTCTATCCAGCATACATGCAGCATGAGCATGAATGATGCATTTTAATGAATTCATTACATACGATCATATAAGAAACCAGCGTATCACGCAAAGGATGCTTTAGCGCACACCTGTACAATACGCAGCGTCTGTGCTGCCATCTGCTGGGCCTTTGGTGAACTGCACGGAAGAAGGGCAATGAGACCCTTGTAGACCTGACCCTGGAACTTGACGTTGCCCTCGGCCAACATCTGCAGTAGGTAACGCGCCCTCTCCTGTGTGACCTCTGACCTTGACTTGGCAAGGCATTCTGCAATCGATCGAATTCCTGAGAGAGAAAAAAACAATGCCTTAGAACAATGCATAAACCAAAGGTTCATATGACCAATCAGGCTGTGCAGAAAACTGACTGCTGAACACGACAAGAGCTAATCAATGAAAACTGGTTGCTGATTGAAATTTTCTGTTTATTGTATTTAATTGGAAAAGTGTTAATTTACCTTATTTCACCTTAGCTTACCTGACCTAAAATATATCGTGAATTTCTATTTTAACATAAAGTAAATTATAAAGAAACTAGCTAAAAATTGGAGATAGCATTCCTTGGTTTGCTAAGTTGCTTTCAACAATCAAAAACCTGCCAGCTGCCATCGAAGACAACCACAAAATGGATGAATTTTAAGAAATCTGTAGAACATTCCTCAAATCATTCCTTTGCATATCATGTATCAAGTTCAGTAACAATAAATAAGTTTACTTATAGTACACAGTTTACTAAAAGAAGTTCATAATTCTCTAATACAGTAATTAAAGTAAAGTAAAGTAAAGAGTAGAGTTTTGACAAAACCAGGACAGGAAGTGGAGACTAAGAGAGAGCAGCGGAATTGGATAGTTCATGTACTAACCATAGCCTTCACAGATCAACTCCTTGTACTGTCTTCCGGCATTTGCGACACAGACGAGGACCTGAAGGGCCTCGGCCTTGTCGGCCTCACGTGCCTGCTTCACTCCAAGAATCTCTAAGACTGTCATCACGCCACCAACCTCAAGAAACTCTTTCAGGAACTTATGCCTGCAGAAATAAGAAGAAGAGAAATGGGGATTCAGTGCAAACATGGTTCAGAAATAGAGCCTCATAAATCCTTGTACAAACAACAAGGTCAAGAAAGAGTAACTGAACACAACATAGTCTGCTATAGCAAAATTTTAAGTCACTTTGTGTCAGTATAGTTAAGTAAGTAAGCCAGTGGGTAGCCTTTATCTGCATCTCAAAAGTCCACATGCACTAATGACATGGAACAATTATGCAGCTTAAAACAGGAGCAATTGTAACAGATAGGCATGTAAGACTACCTAAGAATACATCTGTTCACAAGACTTCCTTAAAAATGTTTAGATCTAACAACTGATAAAACAGAAGGGTGTCCTCTCTAGTGAAGATAATACTTGTCCTCAAGAAGAGGTGGCAAAAGCTGATGAAGCAGTGCAGGATGGGAAGAGATGAATATCTTCTTAACTAATATGCTCTTCCGCAGTATAAATTTCCCCACTTGTCATCTGTGAGCCTTTTTAAATGCTGCAGATAACTGACGTTGAAGGATCAGAACATCAACACAAATTCGACTAAATTCAATGCTTTCTGCCATCAATTTATTACAGCTGCAATGGGAAAAACTTCTAACGTATCAATGGCAATGCAAAGTCAGCAACACCTCATTTGCTACGCATCAGAAAACCTGCAACTCAGCTGTGTTTATTTTGATTGCCAGTGACGTGAAGCACAGTTCGCTGTCATTAGCGGTCTGCTCTACGCAGACTAAAAAGATAACTTCGACTCGAGGAACACGGGCAGTGCCAAAGAGCGACTGAGCCCTGGTGCAGATGTGGTGCCACTAATCAATTCCAGTCGCTGATAAAAAAATGCTATTCTGGTTCCCTTAGTGCACAGATAAAAACTCCAAAGGAAAACACAGAACAGGAATCTTTAGGAAACGGGAGTCCATGCTCAATAGAAAGGAAATCAAGCCGACTTTGGCGCCCACAAATCACCTCTAATCTGCTTGTAATCCTCAAGAGCATACGTGATTATCAAATACCAAAGCTCGAAGAATTCTCCGAGAAATCTAATGGCATGCACAAAGTAAGACGTGGTCCAGTGACGAGAATCCAAGGAATTCAGATAGTCTTATCTTAAACAAAGTAGTCGCATCGCAATCCAATTTCTGCTAGTTGCTTAATTCTTGAAAGTAACAGCGTTATCAATAAAAAAAGGCAACAACCAAATCAATGCAAGCACAGAAACACTTAATAACAAACACAACAATAACAATCAAGTCATGACCAACAATGCAAACAACCATGTACAGAAGTACAAATAATAACACCAACAGCAATACAAGTGAACAAGACCACAACAGTTTCTTAGACAATCCATAGGTTAAAGGTCAGACCAAATGCAAAGATATCCCCACCATCCTGTAACCTACTACACAACTAAAGGAGATTATAATTATCAAGAACAGCTGTATATCTGTTACCAATCTGTTAAAGGAACTAAATATAGTTACACGTACATGTATTTCGAATAAACCAGATCAAATTTCTCTTAAAACTGCATTGTTGTGAAAAAAGAAAGTGTAGAATAAATAACAGATGTCAGATTAAATGAAATTGATCTGATTTGGTTGATTCAGTTTTTTCAGACGTACCCACTGGAAGCTGAGAGGAATATTTCCAAGGCTTGTAGCTGTTCATAGACACAAGTTCCAATCATATATCTGCATTGTTCAAATTCAGGAATTCAACACAACTAACATAAACCAGAATGAACCCTGAATTTTAAAATAAAAAAGAACTAAAGGGAGCCTACTGAAAATGAGGAACTTGAAAGACATACCATATTTGCCAACACACAGCTGAAAACAGCTGCATGTAGCCCTTGGAACAATAGGAATTTCCAGCCACTGTACACTGGAACTCTCTAGACCAGAGGTGGGCAACATACGGCCGGCCTCTGGGCCGGGTCCGGCCCGTGGGGAACCTGTGAACCAGCCCTTGACATGTCTTTTATATTAGCGTTGTACCTGGCCCTTTGGAACCTTTTATACATTTTATGTAGGCCTATTTTTAAAACTGAATAAACTTAAAACATATTTTTTTATTAATTCATTCATTCTGAGAATTTATATAGCGCCTCTTCAAGATATCTACTCAGAGTTCCTTCTCTACGCTAGCCTATATGATGTTAAATGTCATTACGAACGAAAAATTACATCAGCTATTGTAGTGTAGGACTGTAGGACTGTAGGTTTTAGGATAATTAGGTAATCATCATAAAATAATCTTCATTTACTTTAATAGTCATTCTGTAATATAAGTTTGAATAAAATTAATATTGTCTCAATTTCTGGGCAAAAGAATCTGCAAAAATTAGCCCGCAATTGGCCTACGGCCCGAGCTGCTCTTGAAATCTTAGGGCAGTCCTCTGTTAAAAGAAGTGCCCATGCCTGGTCTAGACTTTCATGAAACTTCAAACTTTCATGAAACTGGATGCTCAAAAATCTCTTTTCACCAACTAGCCTACTGATCGATCTATCTGTAGTTCTGTACCCTCTGCTGCATACTTCAAGCAACAACTAAATACTTTTTATTTCAGTTACTCCTCATTTAATTACTATTGTCTTTCTTCCAACACTAATTATTTTCTTGAGTGACTGTCCATACCTCCACTTCAATCTGAAGCCTACCATATCAATCTCTTATTAGTAATATTATTTCATTATTACTATTATCAGAATTATCATTATTTGCTAATTTTATTAACACTTGTTGTATAGCACCATTAAGTAAAGATGCAGCACCAATTAATTCCCCAACCAACAGTATAATATAGAGTTGCTCAAGGTCCATTAACTCTGACAATTCTAGCAACATCTCAAATCTGCACAACCAGTATTAATCACACATAAACAACCACTTATACCTGCTAATTTTCATATATATATTTCCAAAGATATAGCTGCCAAGGATACGTGAGCCGAAGCCAGGCCAAGAGACGAGCAAGGAAGAGGCTCGCAGCATCTGCAAACTCCTCATCCAGCTCTGGCGCCGTCTTATTGTAGTTCTGAGCGATGAAGTCTTGCAGCAGCCTCCGACGAATCGACTTGGATCCAGAGTCCCACTCATGAAGCAGCTGCATCAGCTTAGATACGGAGACAGAATGCTGAGAAGAACTCATTGTCACCACGGATTCCAAGTGACCACAAGAAATGCCTAAACAAATAAATTCTACTGGAATGAAATTGTTTCAACAAACCCAGTTTCAAATAATACAGCATAGTGATACATAACGCATTATATATTATTATTTATACTTATAATTCATGTCTTCATTTGTTAATGAAGACAGTACACAATATACTTTCTTCATGAACAAATGAAGAAATAAATTACAAGTATAAATAATAACTGAACATAATAATAATATATAAATACTAGCAAAAGCACAGTAATTAGTACAGCATAATAATAATTCCATCTGTTTTAATAAACACAATTATAGTTGTACTACAAGCTTCAACGCTAACTCACTTGAAGTAGCCGAAGAACAAATAACACAAGCTGAACACTTTTCGCTAAATCACTGAATGAGGTGCATTGAACCCATTTATATAGTAGCTTTCAAATGCGCAACAGTAAAACGAAGAAACAATTCCCCCGCAGGCTGCCGCCTCTGTCGCCACCCTTCCCTTAATTGATAACATTAACTGCACATGTGGATTATCTTACCCAAAGGGACTATCTCAGAACCAAGAACTCAACAACATTCGACTCACACAAAGTTTCAACACAGCCAATACTGGGGATATCAAAATCTGGCATTGAATATGGACAGTGGCATAAATCATGGGGGGACAGAGGGGGCTGTACCCCAAAGTTTTGACTTAAGCCCATCTGTCCCCCCAAAAAAATAAGAGTCTCCTCAGCGTGGCCGATCTCTGAGTCCTTTAGGATTTGAAGCTCGTATAATCTGTCCCCCCCCCCCGAATGGGAAGCCATAGTTATGTATAGATTTTCGCCTCTGGATATGGATCCTCTTAACATTTAAGTTGCTCTATGAATATAAACACAGCATCAGGTTCTTAAATAGTGCTATATAAATGTTTCTTTTGCCATCAAGAGATCAACGGACATCAAACACCAGAAAATTCTTTTATTCATTTCTTCAATCCATAGCCAGTTGTCTTTCTTGCCATTGTTTCTCTGCCTGGGTTGCCATATCAAGCCCCTAGTGGACTTCAGTGAACTCACTAATTAGATAAAACCTTGCTGTGCCTACGTTAGTAAAGAAACAGCTGTTATTCTTGTTAAATAGTATTCAATCTCTATATATTTAGCACCTCATATAGCAAGTTTCAGATGTTTCCTGATATGTGCCTATCAGAGTTTCAATACACATCAATATCATTGGCAGCAGCAGAATGAGTATCATCATCACCTTCTTCTTATTCTTTATTGTCAACTTCTTCATGATAATGATCACCTTCATCCTCATGATTATCGTCATGATCATCCTCATCATCATGACAGATTAAGACTACACATTTCCAAAGATCAAAAACCAAAGATCAAGACTGATATACCCATAAGTACTTTGACTCCAGCAACAAAACAAGAATAAGGGGTCATCCATTAATTATGTCAACAAATTTTAGGCAGTTTTGACCACCTCTCCCCGTTGTCAACAACTGTCAAACATTGACGGACCCCTAAAAAATTATGCCAACAATCCCAGAACCAACCCCCTACTACAAAAAGAAACACAATGGCTCAATACATGTAGAATCATTTTTTACACTAAAAAATGCAATCTCAAATTTCAAAATATATGAGTTTAGTTTATAACCAGCTTTTTAGTAGTATTAAACATTAAGCACTTTATGCATTTTTAAGCATTACTTAATTTTTTTTTTACCATTTTGAAGGGTCTGTGTTGATTCATTTGAAAAAATTTCTTGACATCAAATTGAATAACTAGCAAAGAGAGTGCAAGCAAAGACAGAGGCAATTGAGGGGCTGGGAGATGATCAATTTGGTTTTAGAAAGGGCATGGGAACTAGGGATGCGATCGGAACACTAAGAGTACTAACAGAGAGGAGCTGCCAGAATGGTCAGGATGTATATATATATGCTTTGTGGATTATGAAAAGCATTTGATAGAGTTGACTGGAGAAGGCTACTACATGCATTGAGGCGGATGGGAATAGATTGGAGAGACAGAAGATTAATAGGAAACTTATACATGGGACAAAAGATGCGAATAAGAATAGATGGAGAGTACTCGGAACCAGGAAATGTTGGAAGAGGTGTGAGACAAGGATGTCCACTGTCACCATTACTATTTAACATCTATATAGAAGAGCTTGTCAGATAGGCAGTAGAGGAGATGGAGGAGGGGATAAAGGTTGGTGGAAGATGGATAAAGGCATTAAGGTTTGCAGATGATCAGGCAATGTTGGCGAGAAACCAGAAAGGACTGCAAGCAATGATGGATAGGCTAAACACAACATCAACCGAATACGGGATGAAGATTAACATCAAAAATACAAAGGTATTGAAGATAAGTAAAGGAAAGGAGACTGTAGTCAGAATACACATTGGAGGAAAACAGATAGAGCAAGTCAAAGAATTCTGCTACCTAGGGAGTATGATCATGACAGATGCCAAATGCCACAGAGAAATTAAAAGAAGGATAGCAATAGGAAAGGAGGCATTCTCAAACAGAAGAGAATTACTGAGAGGAAAACTAAACAGGAAGCTAAAGATAAGAATGATAAAGACACTAGTATGGAGCGTGGTGCTGTATGGATCGGAGACATGGACAATGAGAAAAGCGGATATAAGAAGACTGGAAGCTTTCGAAATGTGGACATGGAGAAGAATGGAAAAAATCAGCTGGACAGAACATATAACAAATGAAGAAGTGTTGGGAATAATTGGAGAAGAAAGAGTCCTTATACGCACAATAAGAGACAGGCAAAGGAAATGGATCGGGCACACGCTGAGAGGAGACTCACTACTAAGAACGGTCATCGAAGGAAAAATGAAGGGGAGGAAGACAAGAGGAAGACCAAGACAGATGATGCTGGATTGGATGATGACAAACGGCTACAGGAAACTGAAAGAAGAGGCCCAACAACGAGAGAAGTGGCGACGTCGGACATTTGAACCTGCCTAAGAGGCAGAGAACCACAAGAAGAAGAAGAAGACATCAAATTGTACCGAACCCTCCCCCCCTTAAAAACAACTGTCAAACTTTTCCAAACCCCTCCCCCTATTTTGTTGACATAATTAATGGACGACCCCTAATAGCTTGCAAATGATCTTAAGCACCATCGAACATTAGGCTTGACCTCAAGATCTTACACCCCAGTAGCAGAAGCAACTGAACTTTCCATTGTGAGACGGTCCCTTTGGTATTTACAAATCCACTCCGGTTTTCTGAATGAGAAGCAGTGGGCCGAACCTTTGTAAAAGCACCTGCCAAGAGAACCAGTGGGCGGCTGAAGACAGCCATGCACCAGTCCGTCAGCAATTACTCCAAACCAATCAGACGACTGAGTGAAGGAACGAAAAGGGAGCAAGGAATAACAAAGAAAGCCCACGGAAGCATTCTCCGCATTCCATCCTGAACCTCTTAGACTGTTGCTGAGATAACAATGGTCTTTGGTGCCAAAGGTATAAGTCAATCAACCAAAACCAACGATACTTCATGCCAGAATCCAGCAACATTAAGACAGGCCACTCCCCGGTCAAGAGCCTGACAGCAAGGCTACTAAATCATTAGGAATGGAAAACTAAACGCAGCAAATCCTAAATCATCTAACCTCTCAAAGCAACTACAGAATGCTAGACAGCAAAAAAGATTCTGCACCGCAGGACAATCTACTGGCACAGTTATCGTCTCTAAACTTACCACATACTTTATCTATCAACCGCTACTCTTAGCTATTTAGGTTCCTCAAAATTCTACGAAAAAACATAAGATGCCAGATGTTTTTTGGGAAACACAAGCTGCTTCTTTAAACTCATACAATAAGGTTCCATTAGCCGTTATGCCCCTAATTTCCTATCCCTCTGAATTCTGTAGAAATGTTTATCAATCATTCTGTACCCTCAAGCATAGTCATGATTGCTCTCAATACCGAACACAAATGCATAAATGCATCTATCACTGATAACATTGTTACTTACACTCTGTGCACTACTGCACTGGCATCAATAAGCTGAAATCTGTGGTAGCAGTTGAAAACTTTGTGAGGCTTTAATATACATTCACAGAATTTCCTAGTATTTCTGAGTAAAGATCTTACTTGGATTCCTAGAAATCTCTTATATTTTTGGTACCTTACACAGAATTGGAATTAGTCCTTGCCAAGCGAGCATTGGAAGACTTAAATAGACACAGACACAGCAAAGGTCTCCGGGTGCCAGACAAAGTGCTTAAATTAAACATGGTTGCATTACATTACAGTGCAAGCATTACTACCCTAGCAGTTTACACGCCCATGCATTACCTTACAAGTACCCAAGGTATATGGCCACTCAACCCAGGTACTAAAGTAGGTAATTATTACGTATACACTATATCAACCACAGTCATTGATGGCATGGTTTCAGGTACAGTTAACCTAAGTGTGTATACAATCTGAATAGTTTCATGGTAGGAAACCTGAGAGTGGCTGGAGTCAATGCCTCTCTCCCTGCAGAATATAATGAAATGCATGTAAACACATGAACGATAAAACTAAGACAGATCACCAACAGGCTGTAAAGTGCATTTGCATGTACACCGTGGCAGCCATATAAAATTCTCTGCCATGCCCAGACTGAATGCCATTAGAGATCACCATCGTAAAAAAATTTAAATCTAATCTACTGACTTGTGTAGAGAGATGGGCATGATAAGTCAAATTGCTAATCAATTAGAATTAGCTACTAAAATTGCTAATCAATTATTAGATTTAGAATTAGCAGAATCTTGTAGCTAATCAATTAGAATCAGAATAAGCTGCTTGTGTGTGTAATTCATTAGCTAATCGATTAGAATCCATCAATTAGTTACCCATGCTTCTATATAGTGTTGTTGTCATAATATGCACCAGTCATCACTTCAAGTCATTGTTCAAACAAACTTCACTGTCCTTCTGACATCTACTCCTTTTATTTTTGCAACCAGCTATTTCTAAAATAGCCACTTGTTTTTTATAAGGCAGTTTCTTCTTTCACCATTCCCCTGTTTCTCTGAATAGACATCTGGCTCCAAGCTCACCAGAGTTGTCTGAGCAACTCTGGTGAGCACCTTCTGGTTGCTTCTTTCTGATGATATTTTAAGTCCTGGTTCTGGGAATTTTGAAACAATAACTTTCTGTCACCTTGATATCCACTGTATCCAAAATAAGGCTCCTTCTCTTAAAAAATACATCTTGGATCACCCAGTGAATATTCTCAGTCTCAGTGAAACATGGCGTAAGCCATCTGACACAACTTCCTTCATCTGGAAGATCACATGTTCACTGTGAGAGGCACTTTATAAATTTATAAATACAATACAATACAATCTCAGACAAATCACCTTCCTCTTTCTTTGACCATGTGGATTTAGCAGTGGATTTGATTTCCTTCATCAGTCGCACCTAAAACTTGCTCGCTTCTCTTCATCCATTCCAACCCTGAAGTCTTTTGAAATCATTAACTCTACTCCTAACTCTGGAAATCAATGTCTCACCTCTGTCAATGTTTATCATTCTCCCTCTCTCTCTTTCAGTTAGCAACTTCATCACAGAATTCCAGTCACTCCTCGAATTCCTAGTCTCTTCCCCTTCTGAACTTATTATAACCGGTGACTTCAATATCCACATGGATACCTGGAACACTGCTTCACAGCTTTTGGATTTCCTTTCTATCTTTGATCTAATACACCACATCTTTCCAATTCATCATTTTGGCCATACATTTGATCTGCTGATAGCTCAGTGTAGCTCTTCCGCTGTCACAAAATATCTGTTTCTGAGTCATATTTGTCTGATCATATTGCCATATTGCCAAAATATCTGTTTCTGAGTCATAGTTGTCTGATCATATTGCCATATGCCAAAATATCTGTTTCTGAGTCATATTTGTCTGATCATATTGCCATATTGCCAAAATATCTGTTTCTGAGTCATAGTTGTCTGTTCATATTGCCATATTGCCAAAATATCTGTTTCCGAGTCATAGTTGTCTGATCATATTGCCATATTGCCAAAATATCTGTTTCCGAGTCATAGTTGTCTGTTCATATTGCCATATTGCCAAAATATCTGTTTCCGAGTCATAGTTGTCTGATCATATTGCCATATTGCCAAAATATCTGTTTCTGAGTCATATTTGTCTGATCATATTGCCATATTGCCAAAATATCTGTTTCTGAGTCATACTTGTCTGATCATATTGCCATATTGCCAAAATATCTGTCTCTGAGTCATATTTGTCTGATCATGTTGCCATTACTGTTCAGGTTTCCTTCTGTCATAACTCCCCCCCCCTTCCACTTACTGCTTCATTTTAGTTGCAGACCCTTGAAATTACCTGATGTTCCAACCTACAAGGTAGTCTTTCTTGACTCCCCACTGTGATCATGCCCCAGCACAGACATCTACCAAACTCATGGCCCAAGTATATTCACTTTATTTGTAATCCTGGAAAGCACATTCTCACTAAGACCCAGAGGGTTGCTGCACACTCTTCCAGCCCTAATACAACTCATAATTAAAAACCCTTAAGTGCCAACATCAGGGCCGTAAATCCTGGGAGTGAAAGGCGGGAATTCCCTCCCCACTTTTAAGCTTGGGGAGGAACTTCCTCCCCATTAGTGGAAGTTTGGAATATTGTTTTGTTTGCGCATCAATTAAATGACTATGATTCCTACCCAGCTCTGTAACATGGGCTTCTTAAGGGAAGCATACACACTTTGGAAGAGCAGTTTCTCTCACCACATGTCGCAACAGATTTACAGCCCCAACCGACATATTACCCACTGAGCAAAGAATTCAGTTTAAAGTAGATCTTATACTTCACCACACATTGCACTCAAACCTGCTGATCTATCGCTGCTCCTTGCTCATATCCCTCATTCCGGCAAATATTGCATTCAGTCAATGGCCACCTGACTCTTACTGTGCCTTGCACCAAACAGCACTAGGCTCTCGAGTGTTCTGAGTGATGGGTCCACAGCTTTGGAATTCTATATCCAGTTTTGCAAAGTTTTGTCAGTTCACCAATGTCATTCAGAACTAAACTTAAAGCTCATCTGCTCAATCCTGCATATTCCCTCTGTAGCTTGGTTTCTGGTTTCACTGACTTATTGGATTTCAACTTGGCTTCTTTAATGGATCATGACTTTGACTACAGCATCGACATATATTGGGTGGACACAGCATAGCACAGCTAAAGTTATACTGTAAAGTGAAGCTTCTGCCTACTGAACTTTCTGCCAAGACAGAGCTCATTAACATAATAGGTTCTGTGTCCATCCAATAAACATCGAGGATAAGATTATTATCGGCTAACCGTTTGCTTGCCTGTGACGTCATGCCTGGTAAATAACGTCGCAGGCATGCAAACGGCTAGGCTTCAGTTTTAATCTCTTATGCTGCGTCCACCCAATATATGTCGATGGACTACAGTTTCATGAAGTGCTCAACCATTCATTTATGCCTTGTGCATTATAATGGTGCTACAGACATCTTTAGATTAGATTACAATTAATAATTTTGGCTACCCCTCGTGTCCATGTTTCAACCTATCAATGCATGGTTGCCCTTTCAGTGAGTAATCAATTTGCCTGTACACCATAGTTTGCCTAACGTTTTAGATGCACAATATTTACACTCAGACTTGTTGATGTCGGTTTTAGGACCCTAAGTTTGTTTTCCATAGATAGTGCATAAATGTTTAGCGGTTGGCATGCTGAACTGGGAGCAAGGCGACATTGGACTAAAATGAACTCGCTGACAGTCCGGCATGTCAAACCAACTATCGCAGCATTAACAAATCCCAAATGCACTGAAAAAACTACACAAACTCGGACATTCAAACAACAACAGATTAATAAAAATCCTATTGATAACGTTAGTATAAAATAGGTCACATAAGCCGTCAGAAATCCTAGTGTTTAGTGAATAAATACAGAAATATATTTGCCACTACTCTTGGTAAAAATTTCAAAATTCACTTAATAGGAATCAGTTACTTACTTAATACTTACTTACTTACTTACTTACTTACTTACTTACTTACTTACTTACTTACTTGCTTACTTACTTATGAAGTGTTCATTCTTCAACATCTTGTACTTAATTCGACTGACTACGGTAAGACACTGCAAGACTTTATCGATCAAACAGTTTGACATATACAATTCAAATTGCTTTCATGCAGTTTCACTTTACTTCTAATGAACAAAATTAAACACGTACTTTAAAACGCAAACTTGAATCGTTGTCAACTCCCTCTGTTGTTGTCATAGGTCAACAGGTTGCCAGGCCGCCATATTGCTATCCTCTTTTAGCGCCATCATTATTTTAGTTAAAATTTATTGGATCTAGAATTTTCGGGAATCAATCTGCGTTTTTTAGTTTCATAGGTCGTATGCATGTGGATCAACCGGTATTTTTTCTATGAGAATACAGGATTTAGAGAATTGAAGCAATGATGTTAGATATTTGATTCAAGTTGTTGATTAGCCCAGGTCTTACTAATTTCGTAGTGATTACGCTAAACTAATGCCGCACCGAAAATCTGGCCATGCGAGAAAACTACGAAATTGTGCACAATTTGTGCTAGAATATTAGTGCTAGAAGGTTTAGTTCGTGTGGTTTGCAAATTTTAACTACCATTCACTAGGTGGCGCCCATATTATTGAGTAGTTAGTTTCTGTTGAAACTACGCTCTGTCATAGGAAAGGCGCCGATTAGAAGTGGGCAGAGAGCAGCCATCCCCGTGCGCATAATATGCGGTTTATAATGGGTATATTATACCCAAATCCAAACCCGCACAGTGACAGCAGGTCATAAATATAATGTAATAGTAAAACTAGAAGTTGGATGAGCGATGAAAACATGGTATTAATTCTAAATTATTGAAGCAACATTAGAAATTGGATGGGCATATTTATAATATTTATAACCCGCGTAGGGACCTTGGGCAAGTCCTTCACTCTCAATAATAATTGCTCATGCGCTTCGGCGTGAAACTCCGATTCAGCGTCCGCGCAGTAGTCGGGATCCGAGCGCCTCTGAATGAGCAATCTGGTAGGGGCGCTATAACAAGTGTTCAAATACAATACAATAATTATTTGTATCAGATAGGTCAGACAAGGCCGTAGCCAGGATTTTGTTTCGGGGGGTGTTTACTCGTCCTTGAGCTAGCCGACAAGCAATTGTTAACCGAGTCAACCGACTAAGGGGCTTGGGTTGGTAAATGCATTAGTTAATTTTTACATAATTTAATTTCGGGTGGTGTTTAAACACCCAAACCACCCCCCTCCCCTAGATACGGCCTTCATAGGTCGTGTTACGAATTCAAAGCGTGATGCTTGACGTCTAGCCAACAATATTATAATCGATCGTAATAGTAAACTCCAAACTTCTAAAGCGCCACTCGTAAGCCAATCGCAGGGCACCAGCTTATTCATGAGCGCTGCGTCGGGTAAGAGGGGTTGTCTAAACAACTGTTACTACACCACAAGTTCACTTCAACCTCTTATACGCCTACGTCATTTACGTAGCGTTGGAACTTTCATGTATTTTCCAGTAGCGACCGGCCACGCCACTCATTAGGCTCAGGGTATGTTTGATATTGGCAGTCTACATGTAGGCCGAGGCCTAACCGCTTTGTCGGTTTTATTTTCGGTAAAGTCGTTACAGTGTACGTTGCTAAATTATTTGATATTGTCACTTTAACATGGAAGCTGGATTGATAAAAAAAACTGTTTCCCTAAATGGAAGTGGGATTGATTAAAACATTCCTGTGTTCAAAATTGAAGTTGGATTGATCGAAATAATTTTTTCAGTAAATATATAGAAGCTGGATGGATAAAATTCAGTTTTCAATTCAATAGAAGCTGGATTGATGAAAATAATTGTTTCCGTAATTAGAAGCTGGATCCATGAGAATATATCTTTGCTTAAATAAAAGTTCCATTGATGAAAAATATTTCTTTCAAGAAATAGAAGTTGGATTGATAAAAGTAATTTTTTCAAATTAAATAGAAGTTGGATTGATGAAAAAATGTCTCAATGAAATGGAAGGTGGATTGATGATAGTTAACATGCACATAGGTAGACTTCTTACTTACCAACGTCAAGTACGGCATTGAAGACATTAGAATAATTTAGCAACGTAAACTACGACTTTACCTTATTTTCGGTTCGGCATTTTATGAGTATTCCAACAGGCCTACCGACTTAGGTGTCGTTTTTTATTTTTCTCAATGTCGCCATATCGGCTCGGTATCGGTTGAATATCACTCAATGATATCGTAATCGTAATCTCGAGATTTCTAGAGCACCCACAAAAGCCAAGTCGCGGGAATCAGCTTATTCACAGGCAGCGGCGTAAATCATGGGGGCAGAGGGCGATCGACTGTCACTCCAAGTTTTGACTTAAGCTGTTCTGCCCCCCCCAAAAAAAAATCAGGCCCTCGTAGAATCTGTTTACAGGCGCTTTATCAAAACAAAATCGATAGGCAGAGGTCAAGATCCGGAGAGTCAAGCAGGCAGACAGTCAGACGGCTAAGGGGCCGTCCATAAATGACGTCACGCAATTTTGGCCGATTTTGACCCCCCGCCCCCTCGTCACACTTCGTCACAAAAGTTACACCCCCTGAAAAATTACGTCACAAAGCTCTGACCCCCCCTTTAAACCAAATTTCCATGGTGAAGCAAAATGCTCCTTCGATCGTGGAATAAATAGGGAGAGCATGAATATTTTAAAATCTAACGGTGACCAAATATTTAAATAATTAGAAAATTATTAATAATGGTGCCCATATACATTAAAATAATCAAAAAAATAATGAAAATTTAATACTTACTCAAAATTAGTGCTGTTATTATTAAAATTAAATTGTTGTTATTTGTTAAATTTAATTACACAGACCTGATGTGACGTCACACTTCTCTTACCCCCCACCCCATGTCACACATCGTCACAAATTTCCGACCCCCTAGGTGCGTGACGTCATTTATGGACGGCCCCTAAGGTGGATGTTTAGAGTTGAAATGGCGAGGAAGCAGTGGCGGCGCCAGGATTTCAGGTTTGGGGGCTAAAGCTCAAAAATTTGTCCGGATGACCTTTTTTTTTTTACAGCTCATTTAAAACCTCCTCGCTGTGATTTTAGGGGGCTGAGCCGCATTTAGGAGGGCTAAGCACCCCTAGCCCCCCTGGCGCCGCCACTGCGAGGAAGGTGAGAAGAGAAGGATTAATATGGATAATTAAGTTTGTGAAAAGCAGTGTTTTCAGTTTTGAGTGGAAAACCTGTGGAGACAGAGCAAGAGGTGAGGTTTTGGTGAGTTTGTGGGATGGATCGGATATTTGTCGTAGCATTGGCGGGAGTTTGTTCCAAAGAGGCGGTAGCCTAGACCTGTACAGCTATATGGCTAGGCCTATGGAGCAATTTGCAAAGCGCACTGATGGCATCGAATGATTTTTTTCATAAAATTAATCATAGCCTACAAGCCCTATAGGCCTATGCCGCCACCTATAGGCCTAGTATATAGGCCTTAGGCTTATACAAAGTGAAAAATTTATTTTACACTGCGAAATTGACATATCGTGCAGACCCTGTTTTTGCTAACCACTTTTTTTCGATCTAACAAGCTACACTTATGATTTGGACAACGGATTAGCTGGCTCGCTGGCTGGAAGTCGTTTGATCTGTTCGAAACAGAATCGATCAATCGATCGACATAAATTTTTATCCGCATCCTATCTATCTATCATTCTATCTATGAAATTTATATAGCGCCCCTTCAAGATAACTACTCAGAGGCGCTCCCGACCCAGGCCCAGTCAAAGAGGAAATGCCAAGGAAATGCCTATGCCAATGTTCAATCGGCAGATGGCCACAGTTGTGCAGTATAATCGACAGGTGGCGTTTGGTCTTTGTGTCGGCGGACATTAAAGCGCCTGAAGTATCATCCACTTGTGTGGTTGAAGTAGTTTTCAGAGTTGTTGGTCGATTTATCCCAAAGAATTGCTTTAACAGTTCTACTTTTGCGTCTAATAATCAGTCAGCTCGTTGAAGACTAATAAAAGATGGCTGGAGTCATTCTGGAGACGCTGAGCAATCGGAAACTTATCGCTTTTGCGGTCATTATGTTTGTTCTTCAGGTCGGGTTCTTTCTGATCGGAGGTTTGATTGGTGAGTCATTGATTGAATGGGTCTGTCGGCTTCTTTGATCTTGATTACAAGCAGCGTAACGATGATCTTGATTGCTAGATGGTGTGATTGCCCGACTTAAATCGGTTTTATGGAGGGCTGTTGCAAAATTCGCAAATTGTGCGAAACTGCTTCAGAAAATCGTGCACTCACCCTACATTGGTAATTGGATTCTGAACTGTTATGTATGACTTCTGCAGCGCCCGTTTGAGAAAACAGTAAGTAGGTCGATGATACTTCGAATCACTTATATGAAAACTCTTGAAGTTGCATGTTAAGTGATAGGGTTCTTTAGGAAAAGGTAGACTGGTAGCCTAGTATTTATATTTTGAGAATTTATGGTGTTTACCTGGACTGTTCAACTAACCATCTATTTTTTTATTAGACATTTATTGAACGCCACTGTCAAGTGACCAACTATTAATTGATGGTGTTGAGCAGTTCTGAGTGAGGGTTTACTTAATGTACCTACATAGCAGCCATTGCAGAGGAGGCTAGAACCCGTACTCTCCTTATTACAAGGTGAGCACTCTAGCCAACCGACCACCATGGTTCTCTAGATTCCTGGATTCAAATCAAATCGTATTCAGTTCGGGATAAAGTGTTCTGTGGGAAGCAAGTTAAAGGTCACACACATAATTGGCAGGCGTGTGCCATTTATTAAATCACCAAATTAGTAAATTGAACAGTAATTAGTCTGTTCTTTCGCCAATTGTACAATGGTTAATTGCTAATGCTTTCGCCTTTCATCTCTAACTCTGTGGTTTCAAACCTTAAATTTGAACTTTCTGTTGTTTTAAACTTGTATCTTGTAAAGAAATTTTGTTCGAGTTTGATCGTTGATATTCAGCCTTAAAGGTGCAATGGCAAATTGCTATGTGTTTGCCATTCACCTCTGTGTCCAGTGTTAGAATCCAAGCATGCCATATGAAAGTCACAATTCATTGTAAGTCCATGTAAAGTGTTATGAACGGTTTTCCAACTGCGGGACTTTAGTTGCCATTTTGCAATTTTCACCTGATTGATGATTGCACCTCTAACAAGTTTGCAATTGTGAAAGGTGCAACCTCAGTACCTGGTAGGTGCTGAGAATTATTCCTCTGTAGCCCTAATGTAATTAGTTGCCTTATGCTAAACCCTATATTAATTAATTAAGTAAGGTAACAATAGATTTAGTAAGTTATAAATTCGCTACATGCTCCTTTGAGGTTCTTGAAAGATACCTATACTTTGAACTGCCATTATATAGGCTACGATATACGATGACTAACCATTGATATGCTTTACATTACTTAACCTGGTGGGCAGAGAAGGTATTAAAGTAAAGTACCATAGATACTCATGTGATACATGCTTCTATCAAAATTAATCTTCAGAAGCGCAGTGCAAGATTGACGGATCACCTTACTTGAGCTCAAAATGACAACTGTGTTGAAATAGTTGAACACCTCTCCTTACACTTACTTGTTGTGACTATGAAGTTTGAATCTCACATGGCATACCAGGAGTTGAACACTGGACATAGAGGTTATTGGCAAATGCAGTATTACTCAGCCATCATGGCATGGCTGTCATGATCATCATAACGATATGCCTTTGGTTAAAAGCAGCCTGAAAGTTTATGACACTGTGTACAAGGCCTAAGTACAAAGTAATTGAGAATGAGAAAACATCCACCAGTGATTTGTCTGTCACAACAATTATAGTCAAATGTTATAAATAGTGTGTCTGTATTGAGATTATTCCTGTAATATACTAGTTTTTATATTGCTTCTTACACGTACATCTTGTTCAGTTACCCTCGAATCTGCCAGAATTTCTGTGTTCTGTAGATGATAGATCTTAAGACGTTTTGGTCTTATAAATTTATCACTTTTTTTACATACTCTATGTACCCGATAGCGGTGTGCCTATCTGTTTGTGAACAATAAACGAATATAATAATATAATGCTTGCTTTCCCATCATAGCCTGACTACTTGATTTCCTAACCTATCAAATTTAACCAGATTTGTCTAATGGATTACGTTTTAGACTACGCACTTTTTTGCTTGAAGTAACCAGTGATTGTACGATTGATGCCTTGTGCATTGTGGTTACATCTCTTTAGAAATCAGTAGATTAGCTTAGATCCTTCAGTTGTGAAAATGGTAACGTTGGTGGTATACGACAGTACCAGTGGTGGGCTGATTCCTGTGGTTTGGTTGGGATCCAGCCAAAAGAGATAATGCCTAGTGAGCTTGAATGTCTGTTAGACTGCAATATATGAAGGCTCTTGGAAGCCAATTTCTCCAGGTTGTGCCAACAAAATATATGGAAAGCCAATTTTCCAGGTTATGCCAGCAGAATACATGCTATCCATCCGATACATCTTTTCATCATCTGATGGGTTTGTTTACTTTACCCCAAATTTGCAGTAACTAAAAATTCAAATGTTTGTGTGGTATATCTGGCTATGAGTTCAACCTCTCCCATCATTTGAATTTTCTCTTTATATTTCAAATTTGTACTGCTTGAATTTTAAACTGAATATTTTGAGTGGAATTTCTGGCTGTGAGTTAACCTTTCCCTATCATTTGGGTGTGTTTTATATACTCCAAACTTTTGTTTATCAGAAAATGTAACTGTTTTGATATTGCTGAAAATTTAATTGTTTGGTTGGAATTTTCTGGAAGATGAAGTAGAGTTTGGCTAAAAGCAACATAAAAATGGATTTTACCAGTTTAAAGAAAAGTCTTGTCTATTTGGTTAAAATATTGACCATGTGTGCATTTTGAACTCATAAGTTGCATGAGCAGTTGAGCACCAAATTCTTCCAAGCAGATATTCATTCAGTAATAAAAAGTGTACCCCATCTGAGTGAGCTGCACAGTGCAGTACTTACTTATAAAATTAAGACAGATTCTGGTGGGGATGTTCGTTGGAAGTTGACCCATTTTTTCTCTGGGAATTGGCTTTGTGATTGGCAAAGGCTGACTCATCGATGACACACAATCATGGGAGGTATCCAAAACCCACAGTTTTATGATCTGTGCTGGTGTCTATTGCCTGCTATACTCTGAGGAGGTCAATTGGTGTCAGCTATCATAATGGAATCAATTCATTGCTGGGATTTTAAAAGTCGCACTTCATGCCTGACTTCATCAGCCATCCTCTGTTATATCTTTGAATCAAATTCAGGCTCATACTCAGTGCTTTTGTGAGGTACTTAAAAATGTACTTTAATATATTAAGTGTCATCATACATACATACATATACTTACTTACATATAGTTTGTTCCATTTCATGGCATATTGTGTGTGGTTTTCATTAGGCCTACAGCCAATTGGTAAATACTTCTTTGTTTACAACTTTTTGTGTTTCTTGTAAATTCTTAGTATATTATGTGTTTCAAGCCAAATTATGCATAGGAATATGCTGCTGATATTTTGTTAAATAGTCCAATGTTTACAACTTCTCCCATAGTTTCCATCTATCTGTTTGTTCATGTGTCTGTAGAAACATTATTCACTGCATTGGATGTGCCAATTTTTCTACTTCTTCCTGTTACAATATTTGAGTTGTTTTATCATCGCATGTAAACAAACCATCAGTCTCATTTGCCTTGCATTGCATCATGTTCTAATTTTCTCATGAGCCTGGTACCCTTTGGCACTGGCTTCTCTCCCTATGTTGCTCTGTTGATTGCTTGATTCATGCTGCAATCCTTTGGCACGGCCATCATCTGGTGTATGTACCTCGTTTGCAACGTTAGTTATCTGCGTCTGATGCTCTCCCTGTCTGGCCACCACCAACGTCGGTCTGCAGCCGAGGCGCTAGATTCGATTAGTGCTGAAAGATTCGGAGGCAGAGATTCCTAGCAGCGAGATCAACAGCATCAGCAGCCAGATGTGTTTGGTTTTCGCCCTTTTCTGCACTTGGCATTCATCACTTCTTCGTTTTCCCAGAAATCTTGCATCTTAGACCAGTCTTTGGTTCTGCAACTGGTCATGGTTGTCTGATGGGGAGCCAGTGCAGAGGGATCATCATACCAATACCACATTCACTTGAAATTAATGTACCATCTTAGACCAGTCTTTAGTGTTGCCACTGGTCAGGGTTGTCTGATGGGGAGCCAGTGCACAGGCCAGAGGGATCGTCATACCAATACCACATTCACTTGAAATTTACAGATAGTGGAAAGTATGTGTTTTGCTGCTGGTCGTGGTTGAATTATGGGGAGCCAGCATATAATGCAATGAATCTGTATAGGCTACTACTTCAACCAGAAATTCTTGTGTTGCAGAAGTATGTGTGTGTATATTTGTAACTGACAGGTTTGCAAGCAATCCTTTCACCTGAATGCTGAGAGGCAGTCATTGGTGTGAATATTGACAACTTCATTTTCTTATGGTTGGCATTTGAGGGTGGCTGACCAGTCCTGAATGTCACCGTCTGATGATAACAATGTGCACAGATGTAGACAGATTTTGGGGAGCACTAGTGCATGAAAAATATGAATTCCTTAGACTGTCCTCTCAAGACTCTCTAAACCTAATTTGTTTCACTCTAATGGACTCTCATAGAAGAATCTTGTCACTAGCTGCGTTATGACAGCCAGAGTTTATCAATAAATGAATATACAATACAATACAATGTCCTGACTGATGTTTGAACTCTGGCATCTGGCTTGACAATCCTGCAGGCAGACTGCTAGACTACAGAACACGCACCCAGGTGGAGTATAAGACAAACTGCTGAAGGAAAGATAAGTGTTTGTACCAAGAGAGGAGGCAGTTATCTATACTGACTGAACAGGTCTGTTGAGAGGAAATCATTTAAATCTATCCTAAAAAATTCTAATTGCTATCATTGTCGTTGTTTTTATCGCATTATTGTTTACCAGTATTCATTATTATTCATGTTTTTTTGTTAATTATTAATTGTGCATTTATTATTTTGAGATGAAGTAAACTGTTACAGTGATTGTTTTTGGTCCCAGAATGGTGAGCAACAAGAGATGTTAGGAGGGATATCAGCTGATCTCATGTAAGCCATGGGGCAAAGGGAAAAGGATTTGAGATAAACTGAAAGGGCAGTGGATTATTTTGGAATCAATGGATTAATATCAAGATGCTGTTGATGATCTGGATCCAGCTGATTTGCTACTCAATGTGATCATAGATGAATGTTTGTCCGATGGTAATTGGTTGGTACTGTTTGGAATTTTGATTGGGAACTGTAGTATCTTGCGAGCACATACTTCATATGCACTAACAGAATGAATTGGAAATAAAATGTTATAAAACATTACAGGAACCATTTAATACCCAATGTGCCTGGAAGGAGTTTATTGGATAATATGGATAAACTGCCTGACTTTCTGACCACAGAGTGAGATGAATTGGGCCAGACATGAATAGATCTGTACACAAAGACTGATGGTCAGGCAAATACACTGGACACTTGTGACTTGTATACATTGCTGTTTTTGGGAACCAAATCCACCATCTTATAAAAACATTTTGTTGCAATGAGTTTATATTTCAATAGGAGATCCGATTTTTTGCAGCATGTCTGTGACTGTTATGTCAGAATTCGTTTTATAACAGTGTTTGTTACAATGAACATCCTGTGGATGCATGTAATGCAGCAGATGAACAAACTGATGTAGGTTTATGTTACGTTTGTAATAACTAGTCATTGTTATATCGTATTGTTTGCTTTCCTTATTTAACCAACAGATGACACACACGCAATGAGTTTATATTTCTATAGGAGATCCGATTTTTTGCAGCATGTCTGTATAATCGTATAACATTGACCGCCAGTTACGTCAAACTTGAATGGGATTGCCGAGACGCCAGGTACAACGAGTTAACTGTACTTCAAATATATGCTGCCAATCAACGCTGCCTCTTGTAATGAACATCTGTGGATGACGCGTGTCAAATTTACGCCAGGAATGCATCGTGTCAAATGCAATAGGGCAGATGAACAAACTGTGGCGTGTAGGTTTCGTACTGTTACGTTTGTAATTATATACATAGTACATATATATATATCCATATATATTTGCTTTCCTTATATATAAATACATATATAACCAACAGATGACACACACACACACACGCGCGCCTTGCAGATTAGCATCAGTGTAGACCGTCTGACCATCTTGGAGACCGGAATATAGATTTTGGAGTCCCAGGATCACTGCACAGACTAACTGACCTACCAGATCGTTAGGCACACTGCCGACCCCTTGCACAGACAGGCAGACAGTAAAGACTGGGTGCTTGTAGCTGTAGCCCAGTTTAGTTGATTCTGTGAACTTTAGAATTCTTGTGAAGCCCTGGTTTCGTTTGTATTGTTGACTAACAAAGGGCATTAACTACGTTGGTCTGAATGTGTTCTGTGAATGGATGCCTGGCTGGCTATAGCTATCAGTCTCCCATATCCCTTTCTCAAGTGGGCCTTTTGTTGAAAGAATTGGCCTTAAGGGACAGCCTGGCAGCTGGAGCCAGCCACAAGAGCTTCCCACTTGTCCAATATTGATACAGCCGGTTTGTATTAAGGCCGCTTCCTTAGATATTGCTGCAACATACCATTGCTACTTTTGCTGCTCTTCCATGGATTTCTTTCCTCTCTTTCAAGATTGTCTTAAAATTGCTTTTGACAGGTTTTCATCACGGCAGGTTTTCATATCCCATCTGTCTGACTGTTGAGCTGTTGTCTGGCCTGTCATTGCTTGTCAAATATATCTTTCTTTTATATATTATTTTAAGCCTGATGGTTGTTGGGCCATATTTTCCATAGTCATCCATCATTCATATTGTTTAAACTACCCTGGATGTTTAATCTCAGTGTGACAGTGGATGTGTATGAAACTGTCAGTCTGATTGAAATAGAATAGTAAGGATAAGGTACCTGCGTAGTTGGGCCTCCTTATGCATTGTATTTGTATTTATATGCATTGTTATTGTAATTATATGCATTGTATATGTAATTATATGCATTGTAATTATATGCATTGTAATTATATATGCATTGTTATTGTAATTATATGAATGTACTGTTACCATTGGGAGCAATGTCAAATACGGTTTGTGACAGTGTTGCATTATCTTAATGATTTTGTGCTGCAGCTGAATTAACTTTCAAATGGGACAGTGGATGTGTATTGATTGCGTCATATTAGAATGATGCATTTTGTATAAACGAGATTCCACTTGTAACATAAGTCATGAGGCAAGATTATAGTAACATCAAGAACGCTGCTTTAAAACCATGCCACGTTAGTGTTACCAAAACAAGGTATCATGAATAACAGATCTCACTTGTGAGAAAACAATTTAAGACAATCAAAGGATGTGACTGAATAATGTTTAGTTGAAGAAATTAATTTTAGTTGCAGTTTCTCTGTGTAATATGCTGTTGGTCACTATACATGTAGGTGTAGCATAAGGGGAACAATGTAAACATGCGTTTTTATACTATTGTATTATATGTGCCCTTCAACCCGCCTTGTACTAAGCGTGATCGGGGCGGGGAGATGGTTGAATGGTAACACTCTGGCACGAAGATCAGAAGGACACAGGTTTGATACCCGCTGGCCCCATAAGATTGACTCAGCCTTTCACTTCCTACGGGCGACTGTAAAATGAGCAGTAAGTAAGTAAGAATGTTCTTTATTAAACGCAAGCAAACGCTCAGCGCTTTACATACAAAGTCAGAAATAATTTATGTATAAAGAAAACGATAATTAGAAGAAAATTAAGTCAACTAGAAAACAGATGACTAACTGTACAACGTCCTAGCTAAGAAGCCACGCCTGGTAAGGGAATCAAATCTAGGGAGAACACGGTTATTATGACCAGTACAATTGACAGGGGGAGAAGGTCATGGAGGGTGTGGCTAGTATTTGTTAAGATGTTTCTAAAGAGGTCTATGTCAGCTTTTTTGCAGTAGGACAGATGGGCGCCTTGCAGGCTGCCTTACAGTTAAATTCGACTTCTGTTGAACTTGTTATCGTCTTTTACTACTATATCGTGTAATCTTACTGCGTACTTGTCAGTTTGAGTCACTACGTTTACGAATATTATTATGATTCTGTTGCTGTAGCTCCATCACCAAACAATGTGCAGCAGCTTCTGTCAAACATCTGTGTGGATGAGAGACTAGACAAAACAGAGCGTGCCTGGCTCTACCCACGCGGAAAGTACGGGCGATGCAGTGGACCACGCAGCTCAGTGTCGGACATCATGAAGGAGTTCCCGATGGCCACGGCAGAAGACCTTTTCTTCACCTTCCAGTTTCCACTTCCACGCGAGGGTAGAGACCTGGAAATGTCACGACTCCACCAGAGCATGGTGGCTGTTCTACACGTCATGATGGATGACGTGGAAGGCCACGGTGATTTACAAGCAAACATAATTATTTGTAATGTTTTTTTATATAATTATCTTAATTAATAATGATGCTGATGATTGTAATTTATCCTATATTGTTAACATTCCTGCAAACTTTTCTGTTGTAGTATATTTTTATTATATATTTTTGTCATTGTTAACTTTATTCTTGTTTAAACATTTGCAGCTTTACAAACTTAACACTGTTATCGGTATTGTTTCTTATAGTTTCATGTTGTTTCCTTTCTATATCTAATCGGATGATAATTTGAATGTTGTAGAGAAACTGGAGCACAACGAGGTGGTTGAAGTGACATTTGATGCTCGTCTTGGCTACAGAAACACAGGCGATAACGAGAGCGACTGGACAGAAATCGCCCGCTCTGTGGAACTGCGCCAACTCAGCTGCGTGGTTGAGGTTACTCCTCTTCTGTTATTCCCATTTGTATTATTCTAAGGATCAAGTATACCAGAAACTCCTTATAACATGTGCCATTATGACACAAATTCTGATTCAACAGTCAGGGATTGGATCCCAAATTTAATCAAGCCTTTGCTGATGTTCCTGCCAACATCCACATCTCTTCACATTTAAAGCGTTGATAGTGATGCAGCAACAGCAGAATCACGTCAGTATTTGTAAAATTACTTCTTCATGACAAGACCTAATCCTGAAGCAGTTTCTGATGTGGTAGAAACAGCCATGATGCACGGGTATCACTGGCTGACTGATTGACCTTACTCACTCACTGATTAACTGAATTACACATTCCTGCATTTTGTCACTCTCTAACACACTGATTTGCCAATAAATTTATATTAGGACAAACTGAAGACGTTGATTGTGGTGGATGGACCGAGAGACAGTGAAGAGCAGAGGTTCAATGAGCACACAGATTCTGATCATACAATAGCTGATTTGCTGATGTTGCTTTGTTGATGAAGGCCAATTTAGAGCTGAACTGTGACATGATGCCACTCTTTGAGTTGGGAAGCGTCCATCACAAGTTCTACCTCATCAACCTTCGTCTTCCAAGAGGGGACCCCAACGAGAAAGGGCACAATGAGAAACTGGGACCAGTCAAGGAAGTCTGGGCTTATGTAAGTGCACAACCAACAGACATCTCTCTCGTGTCACTCTTTTTTGCCGTATTTAAGTCTAAAACTTATTTTTTTAATTGGTTCTAGGAAATCAGTTCGACTTGTGCACTTGCTTCGCCATTCTATACATTTATGGATAGTCGTATGTTTATATGCATGTATATATATATATGCATGTATATATATGTATGTATATATATATATATGTATGTACATATGCATGTACACATGCATCAATAAAGGAAAAGGACTTTACTGCTTGCATAGCATACATCATAGCCGTTTTCCATCAAAACTCTTGTCTGATGTCAATATATAGCATACATGCACACAAACATACATGCTTACTTTCACACATGCATACACTTACACTCATACATGTATGCATGCGTGGATGTATGTGTGTATTTACCAAAACATACATATGTGTATCAAGTTTGTAGCCGTATTAATCATGTTAACATGAGCCATGTAATGAGATGTTTGTTCAGATTTGTTCTCAGGAAATTACTTCTATACATTAAATTGAGTTTACGTGTATGATGTTCCAGTCTTGTCAGAAATATAATCTCCTACTTACACATCCTTGAGGATTTTTGTTAATGTTTTTATCAACAACCGTTACTTGTTTCCAGGTGATTCATCCAAATGGAGGTTTTACCATTGTATGGTTTTCCATCAAAACCCTCGTCTTTCCTCTGATTGCGATGGAGCTGGTGTGGTTCATCTGGCGTCTGTACCACATGGACCGCAAGCCAAATGTCTTGGAACAGTGAGTATCATAAGCATAGGGACATGTGTGATAGAAAGCAGTGGCATTGACAAAAACCTTTTTGTAGGAGCCTGATGACTGGTCACGATGCATCTCAGTGGTGCTGCAGTCTTAGCCAGCTAGGAGGAAGTTTTCTCTGTTTTATCCTACGTATCAGACAATGACAATAGCAATAACAACATTTACAACAACAGCAGCAGTAGGGTGAATGACTTCAGTGTGGCCTTGATTTAGTTGAAAAGTAGTTTTGTACTTAATGCTTCAGATTCAGTATAATTTCAATCAAATCAATCAAAACTCTTATTGAAGCCAAATGAAAACACATAACATTTCAACATAAAGTATCAGGATTGGCCGCAAGAGGAGTCCCAAAAGGGATCAAGATCCCGCTAACTAGGGACACCTAGAACAACATTTCAGAAATATGAATTAGCTAAATCCTTGATAAACAGTGCAACATCAAGTTTCGTACAGCAATGCAAACAGTATAGTACATATTACACAGTAAATGATTAACTCGATTCAAAACACTGAAAATATTTTTAAAAAAACGAAAACCTTAACTAACAGTGAAAAAGAATATCCGGCAGGCAGTGTTATTTCTATTAACTGTAACTGTAACTGAAATAGCAAAATAACTGAAAAATGTCTTGCAGTTAACTGTAACTGTAACTGAAACTGAAAAATACTGAATAACTGAAACTGTAATAGTAACTGAAAAACGAAAACTGTATAACTGAAAAATAACAAAAGTTAACTGAAAAATAAAACATGAGTGTTTTTCTTACTTACTTTTTGAATGGTAATCCTACTCTAGTTTACGGTCAGTTTTCTACACTCATTTCACTTCTGGTTTCCTTTCAGTTTTATGCTAGTTTCACTTCCGGTTCCTTTTCCTTTCGTTGTGTTGTCTTTGGCGCCGCTAAACCGTAAATTCGTAAAACAATACACGACTACGAGAATAATGTTTAAGCCAAGTTGTGGTCAAAAAGTAGAAAGTGGCGTGTAGGAACATTTTTTACGAAGACACAGACGACAAAAGTTGATGTTGTGTTCACACCGTTGCTGCAAGGTAGTTGAAAACCACGAGTGTGGCACCCTAATTGTCGGAACAGAGCAAGTGTTAATCTGGAACGTTGTGTTTTCCTTAAAGTAAACCGACAATACGTTAAGTCGCATTGATTTGCTGCGTAAATATTTCTGGTAACTGTTCAGAATACTTGTGGTCAGTGTGTCATTAGTCATGACTTGTGAAAAAATAACTGATGCTGTAACTGAAAAATAAAGAGAAATAACTGAAACTGTAACTGAAAAATAAAAAAAAATAACTGAAACTGAAAAATCTGATTTCAGTTAACTATAACTATAACTTTAACTGAAAAATCATAAATTAGATAACTATAACTGTAACTGTAACTGAAAAACCATAACTGAAATAACACTGCCGGCAGGGTAGGTTATAGCTAATTTCCATTAATCAGGTATGCATGCAGCATTTTTTAAAGTGCATGCTTCACAGGCAACTGAGGTAAAACAAATACAGAAACTAATGCAGTCAAAATTATATGATAATTACAATACAGATAATTAATATTGTATAAATGTACAGTACACGGTCATATACAGCTGAGATAGTTATACAAGACAACTCCCTAATGGTGCCTGTGTCAGTAAATGACTGTTAAACATGGGCATTGCGATTTGATTTTAAACATTGGTGTAATAATATTAGCAGACTTCTACATGAGGTCCAGAGATCGTGTAACATTTGCCTTATGTACCGCTATTGGAACATTACCCCAAAGGGAAGATTGCAGTGGCGTAGCCAAATTTATGATGGGGGGGGTTTTGACAAAATACCGGCAATTTGTGTTTTCAACCGAAAAATTGCGAATATTGTTAAAACTTCATCGTGCTGGGTGCAAATTTTTTCCCTAAGCCAATGTTTGGGGGGTTTTAACCCCAAAATTTTTACAACTGGAAGATTGCATATCTTAAATATGGTGACAATATGGCAATTTGCCCATATGGGTTTCATATGTCCTACATATCGGGCAGATTTATGACTGTTTGACTAAATTTTAAAACTTTTATATTCTTATTTATGAAGAAATTTCCTGTGAAATATTTATCTGTTTACAAGAATGTTGTTTTATTTTCAAGGACACTGATTGCCCTTGGTGCTGCGATCACACTGCTTAATAGTAAGCTCTTCTTCTTTTCTTATTTCATGGCATTGATTCCAAGCTGTGATGCTTTGTGCATTATGATAATGGCTCTATAGAAGTCATTAGATTCGATTGATTGTCTGATGTATTATTTTTCAGTTTCAGGCTAAATAATTTATAAATATCTTTTTATTAGGAGACTTACCGGTAGCCTGACGCTGCTTTAGTATAAGTGTTTCTATTGTGTTATTTGGTGGTGAATAAACTACTTACTGACTTACGTACTGTTTTTAATTTGATAAAGGATTGCATTATGTTAGAAAGCTGACCGAGAAGGATGATTTGGCATTACAGAAAAATTTATTGGGTAAGTGAAAAAAATTGAAGTAAAAGGTCAGAAAGTCAAAAAAACGTGAAATTCGGAGGTGGTGCCAGACTTTTGCACGCCACTGTACTTGGCATTAAAGTAAGTGTACATTAGTTTAGACTACCTCTGCAAGTACTGGTAGTTGTGTTTACGGATTGTTGTGGTTCTGTTTAGACCTTTTCTTGCTTGTGTTCTCTGTTTCCAGTACCTGTTGATTGGCTGACGCTGTGGATCTACATGCCATTCATGGTGCTGTACAGCGACATTCGCCAGGGAATCTTTTATTCCGTTCTCTTCTGCTTCTGGGTCATCTTTACTGGAGAGCATGTCATGGTCAGTTCACCCGTCATGACATCTGCAACTACTATAGTTGATATTGCTATAGAAATCCTGAGTTTCCAGATTTACTAGTGGCCACGGAGCTGTGACTTCATATAATTTCATCCTTGAATGCACTAGCCGTTGTTACATTTCTAATTTGTTTTTCCTACCTTGGTTCTGTCTATAACTTACAACTTCTTTGGAGTTAGTTACTGAACTTCAGTATCTAGGGATGAGGTTTTGGAAGAGGTACTGAATGTTCTTTCTCATACTTGTTTACTATATGTAACTAGAAACGTTTTGGGGTTAGTTACTGCAGTTTACAGGTGTTAAACTTGTTAAACAGGTGTTGGAAGAGCCATTGGTAATTTTACGAAAAGAGAAAGAACAATGAGTCGGAAGGATGTAGGCAAGAGAGAGAACGGGAATAATAACAGTAGTATGCGATAACGTTTTCCATCTGTATTAAATATAAATGGCGGAAGTATAAATTGCTATACTTTTTGCATGGTGAAATCCAACACTTTTCAACGCGCTTATGTAGTCATTGGGTGTTAGAGCTCTGAACAATTGTACATAAATAATAGTTTTAATGATTATTTTCAATCCAGGATCAAATGAATCGTAATCACCTCGTCCATTACTGGAAACAGTTGTGTGCCGTTGGGTTTGGTTGCATCTGTCTCTTTGTCTTTGAAATGTGTGAACGGTAAGAACAATCAATCCATCAGCCGCATCTTGCTTTGTTTTGACTGTGACCTGTCACTGAAATATAACATTGGACCAACCATTGTTAACAGGTTATGAGAAAAGCATGTGTTTTAGTAGATATATGCAGTAATCAGTATGCACTTAGACTAGGAATAAACTTTTCCTAGTTAATTAACTTGTCCCTAGTTAATTAACTTGTCCCTAATTAATTAACTTGTCCCTAATTAATTAACTTGTCCCTAATTAATTAACTTGTACCTAATTAAACTGGCCAAGAAATTTCGAGTACTCTTATGTGTCTGCAAATAGAGGCGATGTTCTTAAGAAGTATATAATGCTAACGTGCATAAACATTATGTGCAAATTTGAAAGTCAGTTTGAACTATGGGTAAACTGTTGTCATGTTTTGGTATGCCATCCTGGAGCTTACCTTCACCAATGAGCACTAAATAAAGGCAACGTGTAAGGCATTTTTTTATTTGGCGTCAGTTGTTTTTCTTGAGTTTACATTTCACTGGCTCTGAGAACTTACCTGTAGTGTTTTGATTTGACTGTATTGTATTGAATCTGGCATGGCACTACAGTTTAACTTTGTAGCTGTTATGTTCTGAAATGTTATTATCATGTGTTGGTCTGACATCATCTGCTGTACAACTGTACTGTAGCTCTTATAGCTTCAGTTTTATCTGTAAGATGTGTCAAATTGAATTGAAGTGTTTTGATAAAAGTGTTTTGATTGGTTTTCAGTGGAATCCAGTTGACCAATCCATTTTACAGCATTTGGGCAACCAATGTTGGCAAATACCTCGGTGTATCCTTTTCAAATCACAAACCTGGAATCAGTTTTATGGAATACATTGTAGTGTTTTTCCATTGGCTTTTATGTTAGTCAAGAACAACAAGCTTTAATGACATTTTACCCATTTCTGAATTGAGAGAGCAGGTGGTGGTGAAGTCTCTCTTTGATATGAGGCCTTTCTTGGTAACCGTCATCTTGAATGTAAAGTTGTACAGTTTGTTTAGGAGTATCACTTGGGGTATTAAAACTTGGGGCCGCCAACATTTAACAAAATTATTTGAGCTGTTTTATGGTAATTTTTCTTTGTTTTAACAAGCTGTTTACTTGCAATTTTTTTAACAACTGCTTGTGCTATTTTAATTCTATCTTTGCTAAAAGTTTAAGTTCATTCTTTATTGGATTCAGTGTTGGATAACTGTCTGCAACCTTATTGTAAGAGATGACAAAATATTTTTGAAGACAAGGAGGATGTCATAAGTAAGAGCTGCATATAAATTCGTATTGCTCGTTCAATATATATTATTATACACTAAAAGAAGGTGTTGAGAAAGCGTGGTTCTGTGAAATGAAAGTTGTGTCTCTATTATTAGATTTGAGTGTGTGGGGCATCTTATGGAGCCCTACGAAGATCAGTGAGGTTGGCTTTACCTCACCTTACCTGTATTGTAGAGTGTCTGTTGCCAAAGCTGTGTCTGAATTCTCAAAGCTCTATTTTCAAATCCATTTTACACTAAAAACATGCATGCATTTGTGAACTGAAGTTTTGCGTGACCCTTAACCTTTCAATCAGCTAACTTTCATCATCCTTGCTGGAGTGGCAGCTTGCATTTACTTCATCTATTTGCTTGTCATGGTTGTGAAGGTCTTCCGTACAATCATGGCCAAGAAGGCTGCTCTGCCCAGTATGAGCAAGCCTCGTCGGCAATTCTACATGGTAAGATTGATTTGGTTGCTGTGAGAGTATTACAACTAAAGTTCTCAATTTCAATTTCAGTGTAAAATGTGTAAATAGATAAAAACATTTATAATGATTACCATTTAAAATTACCACCAGTATAGTGTTAGATGCACCAATCTTTCACCTCTATGTCCAATTATGACATGGTGCAAATCAGTCAATATAAACTTGATATAGTGTCCCTTCCCGATACCACCATATGAAATTGTCCTGCTCCAGCCAAGAAACTAATAAGGAAAGATTGTGTTGAACTACCGGTATCTGCATTACCTGTTTATAGATTGTTAACACTTATCTGTCGTTGAAGTAATTATCAATGTTACCTGTTGCTTTATAACATTGTCATCATTGTTTGATATTACTTGTTGTTTTTGTGACAGGGACTTATCTACCGTTTCTCGTTTCTTATGGTTTTTACGCTGCTGTGTGCAGCCATGACTGTCATCCTGTTCATTCTGGGTCAGGTCAGCGAAGGTCAATGGAAATGGGGCGATGCGGGTCACTTGGAATACACAAGTGCCGTCCAGACTGGTATGTGGCTCAATATTTGTGTTATGCTTAGTTCTCGTTTATTATTTATCTCATAGTTTAATAATTCATAATTACTTTGGGCATTGGTTTAGAATTGGCTCACATTTTCAGGCTGTTCTAAGACAATTCACTGTAGCTATGTTAGATGGCATTGCTTAAGGAGCTTAGAGAGTTTCTGAAAAGGCACTCTGTGTGTTTCTAGATGTAGGTACATACATGTATATTCATGTATGTACCTAGATATTCACCAAGCAGCCCAGCACTTTTGTGAGGTTTAAAGGCACTATAGAAAGTGTCTACATTCATTCATACATGCTTGCATATATACATGCTGCTTAATGTGAAAGAAAACAAGTTGCTAGGTTTACAAATAGCAGAGCCAGAAAGGACTGAAATCCCCTTATATAGGGCTGCCTCTTAACAAGCAGTAAAGATGGCGACGAAAAATTTCAGTGAGTGCTTACTATATTTGAAGCAAAGGAAGGTGGCATGGATGCATATATAAATATATAAACAATAATAAACATGCTTATATATTTACATACATATATACATTTGTACATATAAATGTGCATACATACATGCATATGTACATACGTACATTCATACATATGTATGTACAATTGTACATGCATGCATGGTATGGTCAATAAAGGTGGTACAAATCTCTTGAGCTTATAAAGGTCAAATCTCAAACCTAGACATGCGACTGATGTGTCACAGGTCTTGATATTTGCTTGTTGGCTCTCTTCAGTACCAGATCGTGTTACTTAAATGTTTGTTAATAATAATTTTATTGATTTTACCTCTGCATGTGATCTATGGCAGCCTGGGCCAAGTTTGTGAATTTAAAAACTCTGCCAGTCTGTCCATTCTGCTTGACCTTAAATGTCTTGCAAGAGTTTCAGCATACCAGTCCTCAGTGCACTGACCTTCTGGCTTTGAACTGACCTTCTGGAATTGACCTGATTTGTAGATAGTTTTTTGTTCACAATTAGACGAAACCGTCTGCATATTTAGGACAGTATTACAGAAGCTTTGAGATTAGATTAGTCTCGTGGCAATGAGTTTTACCACAGTGTGATGTATATAATCATAGGTTTATTTTGCACCTCCATCAGTTTTTAGTAGGTGCTTTACAAATATGCGATCACTGACCCTCATGTGCCAAGGCTAAGAAAAATAAAGCCACTAACACTTTATACCGTGGCTTCCTCTTAGAGCTAGTGTATTTAAGGGACTGCTCTTCCTCTTACGTCACTTCACTTCTGCTGCTCTACTTATGCTGCTTGTGAGCAACAGTGCCTGTCTTTGCCAGTCAGGAGGAGCTGTAACTGTGAAGCTGGCTTTCTGGAATAGCCTCCCCTCAGACCTTCATTCTCTCCCGCGAGACTGCTCTGATTCTTTCTATAGACTACTTAAGACCTTCCTCTTTGACCGGGCCTGGGTCGGGAGCGCCTCTGAGTAGTTATCTTGAAGGGGCGCTATATAAATTCCATAGATAGATAGATAGAAGCACTTTGATGTCAGTAGTTTATTGCAGTGTTGTTTGTAGAGTGAGGCCATTGTGGCAAAGCACTTGTGGGAGAAGCCAAACTTTAACCTTATTCTGTTCATGCCAAGACCTGTTGCTTAACGTCTCTGTGCATACATACCTATAGATAATCTGTTTTGTTTTTTGTGTCAGGTGTCTATGGAATGTGGAACATCTACGTCTTCTGTCTTCTCGTCCTGTATGCACCTTCACACAAATACGTTGCTGTCGAAATTGGTTAGAAACTTTCTGTTATTTGAGTTTTACTTCAGAAAAGGTGCTATCCAAAATGAGTTAAATACCATTATTTATTATGATGGTGTTCTTTACAGTTTACAGTAACCCTATTACACCAGAAATACCTAGTAACACACTTCATTGTTACATGAATGCTATTTGATGTGATTTGGAACAATGATCCCAAATTTTAATTCATTTTTGAGAACGACATCACCTTAATACAACCTTTTTATAATATTGAATTGATACTGCATGCAAAAGTAGTGTTATCAGAAGATTCCCCAAAAGTAGTGTTATCAGAAGATTCCCCAAAAGTAGTGTTATCAGAAGATTCCCCAAAAGTAGTGTTATCAGAAGATTCCCCAAAAGTAGTGGTATCAGAAGATTCCCCAAAAGTAGTGTTATCAGGAGATTCCCCAAAAGTAGTGGTATCAGAAGATTCTCCAAAAGTAGTGTTATCAATAGATTCTCTTAACGTAGTGTTATCAGGAGATTCCCCAAAGGTAGTGTTATCAATAGATTCTCCAAAAGTAGTGTTATCAGCAGATTCTCCAAAAGTAGTGTTATCAATAGATTCTCCAAAAGTAGTGTTATCAGCAGATTCTCCAAAAGTAGTGTTATCAGCAGATTCTCCAAAAGTAGTGGTATCAGAAGATTCTCCAAAAGTAGTGTTATCAGAAGATTCCCCAAAAGTAGTGTTATCAGAAGATTCCCCAAAAGTAGTGTTATCAGGAGATCCCCAAAGGTAGTGTTATCAGGAGATTCCCTTAAAGTAGTGTTATCAGGAGATTCCCCAAAGGTAGTGTTATCAGGAGATTCCCTTAAAGTAGTGTTATCAGGAGATTCCCCAAAGGTAGTGTTATCAGGAGATTCCCTTAAAGTAGTGTTATCAGGAGATTCCCCAAAGGTAGTGTTATCAGGAGATTCCCCAAAGGTAGTGTTATCAGGAGATTCCTTTAAAGTAGTGTTATCAGGAGATTCCCCAAAGGTAGTGTTATCAGGAGATTCCCTTAAAGTAGTGTTATCAGGAGATTCCCCCAAGGTAGTGTTATCAGGAGATTCCCTTAAAGTAGTGTTATCAGGAGATTCCCCAAAGGTAGTGTTATCAGGAGATTCCCCAAAGGTAGTGTTATCAGGAGATTCCTTTAAAGTAGTGTTATCAGGAGATTCCCCAAAGGTAGTGTTATCAGGAGATTCCCTTAAAGTAGTGTTATCAGGAGATTCCCCAAAGGTAGTGTTATCAGGAGATTCCCTTAAAGTAGTGTTATCAGGAGATTCCCCAAAAGTAGTAAAGTTATCAGGAGATTCCCCAAAGGTAGTGTTTGTTATCAGGCGATTCTGTTGTGTATGGTGTAGTTGTTCTTATTGGTTTTCATATTGGTCGCTGTTGATACTTGATATATGATCAGAACCTGAGTGCTGCAACATTTTTCGTAATGTTTGCGAAACATTGTAGAGTCTCCTTTGCTCTGTTAAACCGACGTCTGCAGATTCAAATGTGGTAAATTTCTGTCCAGAGTTTGTCCTGCTTTGCTCTGTTCTTCACTTCTCTTTCTAGCTTTCAATAATTAAGATTGTGTTGTTTTTAGTGTTCTTCTTAACCAGTTAATTGGTCTTCAGATGTTAAATGTTTAATGTGACTGGATATGAGTTTTTACTGCTTCTGGCTACGGTCATTGTTTTCTAAGTTTGTGTGTATTTCTAGTCTTCCTTTAGCTGATCTGTTTTGTGTTCTACTAAACCTTCTTTTATTTCCTCTCAATAAATTAGGTAAATTCACATTTCTTGGCTGAGGCATCTACAAAGTTAAACCACATCCCAGTGGAATATGAGCTTCACCTTAGCGTCATTCCTTCTTTCACTTCATTTAAGAGGTTATGTTGCATTTGTGTGGAATTTACATTGCTTGATATCACGACTTCTTCAGTGCTGTGATTTGGGTGAGTGAAAAGGTCACAGACTCAGGCCAGACTGACCCACTTCAGAGTCATAAGTTTTAAGAAAGTGTCAGGCTGTAAAACAAAAGTACTAATAATAATAATGACAATAATAATAATAATAAATTAATAATAATATAATAATAATTAATAATAATAGTCAGTGTTTTTTCATTTTAATGTGGTGGTCCTTCCAAGGTACCATGTCGAGTCTGGCAGGATCTGAGGAGTGGCAACCTGTTAGGCAAAGAACTGATCATTACTGAAGAGAACTTGCATCTGTCCATAATAATAATAATAATTAATAATAATAATAATAACAAAAGCAACAGTAATAGTAATAAATTGAAGCCGATTACCTTTTTGCAGAAGAGAACAGCAACGAGGACCATGTTGAGTTCAGTACGATTCCTTCAGAAGCATCGGTTCTGACCGCATTTGTCCAGAAGGCAGCCGCAGACTAACTTAACCACAGTGTGATCTCCTGCATCTCCACAATCGGATTCATCTGGTTCCATGTCTTCACTGACGACGACACGCTTACATCGTAGAAATCCGTTGCAGAGACCATAATTCGAGACTTGAATTTGACTGCATATTATCATATTAAATGTCCGCATTTGCATAAATTTTGATGTCTACATGCTTTATGTAGCTTTTGTAGATCTTTTTACTATGTGTCTGTTCCCACGTTGTCGTAGGTGTTTAGAAATGCATTATTTTGTATAAATTTTGGACGTATGATGTATTGGAATCCCGTAAATCTGCTGCAATATTGTGAGTTTTATCGATTGGTTCATGGAGACTGGGTAAGAGGCTTGAACGTATTCATTCTTCGCTTTCTGTCTTCCAGTTTTCTGAGTTATATATTTCATGACGTGTATTGATGTAGTTGTTTATGATGTAAAAGTTTTGTGAGATTTTTGGCTGCCAGACTGCAACTGCAGGTGATGGTTGTCGGAGGAACGGTGTATGAAGTGCACAGAAGTTTTGTGGATATTTTTGCTTGTGGTGTATGATCTACTGTTCATCTGTTTGGCAGACTGACTTACTCACTTATTAACTGACCTACAGACTGACTTGCTGACTGGTATGTTACATCCTGAAAAGAAGTGGTAGTATGGTTAACTCTCCAGATGATGTTGCCAAAGGTCACACGTTTCATTTTGTGTCGGATGAGTTGCTGTTACAGCCAAAACAAAATCATGTAAACCTTTTGTATTTAAAGTGGATAGGAATCCTTTAGATTCTACGTTAGGAAGTTTTTTATTGTTCACACACCGCCACTAATGAGGTATTTTTATGCCTATGCAATTCAATGTCTTCCTGTATTAACACTAACTTCAGATGTAATATTTACTGAACTTTAATGAGTTTGTGCATGCTACAAGTTTCTGCATAAATGCAACCTACAGTATCGGTTTTGCCAAAGTTGTACGTTGCTGTAGTGTTTATTATTTGCATTAATTCTAATAACAAGAACAACGACAATTATAATTGTAAGTTCTCATTTATGTATAGCGCATCTACAAGAAAATTATAGTAATAGTAATAATCTTGAAGTTGGGTGTTGTCTTGCACTTCTGGTGACATGAGGGAAATCAGTTTATATTACAATCCTGTGCTTCGACCCAATTCCGCAATACTTTTGCACAACTAGACCTTAAAGAGATCTGGTCATTCCAGACCCATTGTTTCATATGCTGTAGTTTTATCAAGGAATCATTGCTTAATTTAGAATTTTGGAGTAATAATAATAGTATTAATATTTATAATCATAACTGTGCATTTGATTACTGTAGTTTGCATTTTTATTAACAGTGCTGCCTTTGGCTGGCTAGAGGTTAGTGTGTGATGTAAAATGACAGATCTGAGTTGGATTGTAATGAATTTGGATGTGGACAAAATAATTGATTAAAATGTAGGTATTCACTAACTAATTATATGATTACAGTATGTGAATTGTGTTGTTTTGTGCTGTTACGTAGCGGAATAATTAACGATCCTTGTTCACACATTCATCTCAAAAGAGGAGACACAGATGTTAAAAATAAACGTATAGCTACTGCACCTCCAGCAATCGCTGGACAGTTTGCATACAGTTCATGTGGCCTATCATTCCACAAATGATCATCCATGTAAGTACTTAGCGAGCCAGATGTTGCTTCCTAACGTTAACATGACGGGGGTTTAAAATGGTTCAGAAGACGTGTGTAGTCTGTGTTAGAACCACTGCAAGACCTGGAATGTGTAATAGCCAAATTTGTCTAGTTTCTTTTAAAAAATTTTTCTAGCTTTCTTTTAAACGTGTGATATTTCCACTGAGACCATAGCATCATCCAAACAATTCCACTAGTCTACGACTCTTGCACCGAGGAATCTCCACCAAACCCTCCAGTAGAAAGCAGTCGCTAAGCTATCGAATGCTAACGACTTTGTTCCCTTCATATTTGGCTTATTTTAATTGAGGTCTACAAGTTTCGATGTTTGACGAAGAAATCAGAAGCAATGATTGCTTTTCAGGTACGAGTCACAGTGCATTAGACTAACAATCTAATCAATATGGATTAATCAATATGAAGTGGATTGCACGCTAACGAGTACTGTAGTGCAGTCCCAGACTTAGTCGTGTATTTCATTCCTGTTATAAACACTTGGTAAATATAATAAACGCCCTTGCATGGTGTCAGTGAACTTTTCCTTGACACTGATATGTGGCGTGTCACTATTGATTCATTCCCATTCGGTAGGTCGCACTGCTATAAGCGGAGAGGAGGTGAGGGGCTGGGGCCCATAAAAATTTCATGCATCTCAAGCGAATCCAGCTTAGCTGGAGCAGTGTTGTGCAGTTGTGCACGAGACCAAAATTCCAAGACCGAGACCAAGACCGCGTGGTTCAAGACCGAGACCAAGACCGCGTGGTCCAAGACCAAGACCGCGTGATCCAAGACCAAGACCACATTGTCCAGGACCAAGACCTGAGCCTCAAGAGTCAAGACCATAAACGCAATTCTCAATTGTAGTGTTACATAATCCCATAATTCAAATCAGATGCTTATGATATTTATAGTTATAGTTTTGTCCCTAAGTCTGCGAAGTCTCATGAAGAGCACACTAGTGACACTACAGCTAAACACGCTCTCAACAGGCGCAGCTGTTGCGGAATATAAAGAATTTTGCCAGTAGAGAAAAATTCCCCACCAAATTCCTGATTTCCGACGCTTGCCCGACTGCTGATTTTGCATTGAGAAACTGCACCAGTGTAAGCCTAACTATATATAGTCACTAAAGCACCAGAAGTCAGGGTTAACTGTGTCTCAACGTTTTCTTGTCGCTTCTAATAAGAAGAGAAGAACGAGGTCCTCTCTAGCTTTGTCCTTGACGAATCGTTGCATGAATACGAAGCTATCTCAGAAATCTCTGAATAACCGAATTACCGACAACATTAATTTTAACAAATACTCCACTTCTTTACGCGACCTAAGGCGAATGACAGAGACCAGACGCCTAAGACCAAGATACACCTAAGACGAAGACCAAGACGCACCTTTCGGACCAAGACCGAGACCGGCATTGGGTCCGAGATTGACCTAGATTATGTTTGGTCTCGAGACCAAGACCGCTCTCGATTTTAAATCACTGAGCTGGAGACAATATAGAATCCTTGAGCTGGAGAGTACTAGCATCTAGTAGGCCTACATGTATATGCATCTGTTACATTCTTTCATAAATTCACATTAGCATTTTCTTCACAGCTAGTTAGTGCAGTAGGCGGTAAAATGCATTACATTATTGGGTAACTAACTAGAAGTCGATAGTAAGTCGGTAAGCCAGTCGACAAGTCTAAGCGACTTAGTCATTTGATAAGCATAATTATGGCTTAGTCGACTAAACAAGTCAGTCGCTAACTCATTAAGTCAGTAATTCTTTTGCGACTTATCAGTTAGGCCTTTGCTCCAACCCGAGGCCCGTTCTCATGCCCCGCCGGCAGATTCTGAGTGGCCCGCCACAGCTCGCTAAATATTTGCAATTTCTGTTAAAATGAAGTGAAAGACAGTCACTGGCCTACTTGCATTGCCATTCGTTCGTAACTTGGCTTATCATTTGACAATGTGTACACAAAATATTCCCAAGACGCATTCATTATGATAACTCTATAATTAATTATAATTCAGTTAATAATTTTCAATAAATTTTAGTCGCTGCTTTTGAGTTGACAGGTGCGGCCCTCGGTTTCAAAAATTACTTCTTCGGTGGCCCGCGGTGTCAAAAAGGTTGGACAGCACTGAGTTAGGCCTACCACAAAAACTGTTGGCAAATTCATTGGTTTGCAGTCTATTAATATACACGATAACTATTGGCAACAATCGATGCTCTGTATTAATTGACTTTATAATTATAGAGAGCATTTAAAAAATTGACTAATTATAGAGAGCATTTTAAAAACATTTTGCTTGTAAGCCCTGTAACGCGAAGTTGCTAGAGTCTAGCGTGAGTTATGCCAGTTAGTCGCTAGGCGGCGGAATGGCGCCACCTATTGAATAAATCGATCTTTGAAAGTAACGCAGAAGCGTAGCTTGGAAAGACAAGCCTAGACTGCTCTGTGCTGTCGGGCGTCGGCATCTGATGCAACCGATTGGGAAGCAATAAATTGGTCGATTTTGCAAAGGATGGGTTGTGAGAGCTTTTGAGTAATGTAAAAACTCTCTCTCTACACTAAGTCTTACCAGCAAATGTTACTGAGAGAAAAACCGCGATTTAAGGGATTCTGGTAGATTTAAAATTCGTCAATGCACAAAACTACGTGTTGCTAATAATAACGTAAACTGCTATGAATGGATTGACATTTTCGGAGCTTGAAACGAGCTGTGTTTCTGGTACGTGATGTATAGAAGTAACCTCATCGGCAGTTGAATGGCGCTCTAGTGAAACAGTTCCTTTCATAAGCTGTTGTTTTGTCGCCGTGTATCGAGCGTTCTGAATAACATTGGCGGTCAACCGGGAAGGATGAGGAGGAGGAGGTGGAGGAGTAGGAGAAGGAGGAAGATAAAGAGGAGGAGGAGGGCAGGAAGGAGGAGGAGTTGAACGAGGAGGAGGGAAGAGGGGAGGACCTTTCTTTCTCGGCCATTCATCTGATCTGTTTGCCTAGTGGAAAGGCGACGCCCTTATCGTACGTGAGTGCCTTGGATTCGAACCCGCCGCCTCCCTCCCACGCTTGTTTGCGGCTGTTGCGGCCAGTGGGATCGATGACCCGCCGTCTTTCACAGTCAACAGCAAACAGAATTCGACGTCGTTGAAGGCTGTAACGAGATCCGTCACGTACGTGATGGCCTGCTCTCGTCGTCACGTACGTGACACTGGAGAGTCGCGTGACCGACGACTGAGGCGCGGGTTCTATTCGTCTGTCCTGTTTGGCATATATGATCTGCCTGGATGCATGGCTCAGTGCTTGGCCAGTGCCATTGACAACGCTTCACTAGACGCCCCGCAGCTATTTGTTCGACGGAGATTGGTCGCCGAAAGGAACGAAGGGCAGAACGGTGCGCGTCGTATGTACAACGCACTGAGGCCGTCACTGTCTTGCTGGCCTGTCTTGACTACATGTCCGTCCGTCCGTCCGGCCGTCTGTCCTTAAGTCCGTCCGTCTGTCCCGTTCCGTCCTTCCGTCCGTTCCGTCCGTCCGTCCTTCCGTCCGTCCGTTCGTCCGTCCTTCCGTCCTTCCGTCCGTCCTTCCGTCCTTCCGTCCGTCCGTCCGTCCGTCCGTCCGTCCGTCCGTTGTTCTCTGTCCGTTCGTGACAATAAACAATAACAAAGCTTTAGTCCGTTTCTGTTGCAGTTGATAATTCTGGTCATAGTGGTTATAGTAATTACGATGACGATAAGGAGGAGGAGATGAAGAAAGGAGGAAGAAGAGGGTGTGATAATTAAAAGAGGATGAGGAATCATCAGCATCAGTATCTAGAGATGATGATGGTGATAGTGTGACGACGACGAAAGCAACAACAGCAACAAAGAAGCCGATGATAGTGACTTCTTATCGCTGTTGGTGTCGATGGAAACTGTAAATTGCGGCGGTGGAATCGGTCCCTGGGTGCCCGTCTCTTTCTCTCATTGCCTCCCGTCCTCATTCCTCTTCTACCGTCTTTCTCTGTCTCTTTGTCTCTCTGTCTCTTTGTCTCTCGTCCTCTGTCTGTGTCTCTGTCTGTGTCTGTCTCTGTCTGTCTGTCTCTGTGTCTGTCTGAGTCTGTCTGTCTCTGTCTGTGTCTGTCTGTGTCTGTCTCTGTCTGTCTGTCTGTCTGTGTCTGTCTGTCTGTCTCTCTCTCCCTCTCCCTCTCCCTCTCCCTCTCCCTCTCCCTCTCCCTCTCCCTCTCCCTCTCCCTCTCCCTCTCCCTCTCCCTCTCCCTCTCCCTCTCCCTCTCCTCTCCCTCTCCCTCTCCCTCTCCCTCTCCCTCTTACCGGATATCAGAGGATTTATGATGCATAGGTCCTTCTGCACTCTTCCAGTCTCTTTATTTGTCTGTCTGTCTGTCTCTGTCTTTGACACTGTCTCTTTCACTCTGATATGTATATATGCATATTCCGTCTGTGCAAATCAGGTAAAGCGTGTGTATTTTCCCATTTATGGTGTCGTCGGTGGACGGTGGTGGCGCGGGTGTTATTTTCGTGATGGGGATCGTTAAAGAGCGTTGGAGTGCCGGTGGTCACGCGAAATCGCTGGTCGATAATAGGTCGGGTAATGTTCCCTCAGCAATCTATGACCAACGACGACCAGTCGACCATTGCTTCATCACTCACCCGATCGACCCCCCCGTCCGTCTCACTCCCCCACCCCTCCATCCATCCCGGTCTCTCCCGTTTTCCATCTCCCTCTATTACAGAGGCAGAGGGACACATCATCTCAGACATGAAAGGAGGAAGAGAGGGTAAGACAGGAGAGTGACGGAAGCGGTTGAAGAGAGGTAGGGAGACTGGCAGGCAAGCTGAGAAGAAAGAGACGCACACGGACAACTAGAAGTTTCTGTTTCTGTGGTCCAGTGTGTATGTATGTGTGTCTGTGTGTGTCTGTGTGTGTCTGTGTATCTGTGTGTGTCTGTGTGTGTCTGTGCCTTCGTGCTTTCATGTCATTTCCTCTGACTGACTAGACAGTAGACATGCTCCTTGTGACTGTCTCTCCTGCATTGCTCCCCAAGGATCCGTTCAATTTTGCCATTTCCATGTATGTTGTGTCCTCTTTCTCGCCTTTTGCCATTCTCCCTGTCTCTGTCTCTGTTTCCGTCTTTGTCTCTGTCTGTCTGTCTGTCTGTCTGTCTGTCTGTCTGTCTGTCTGTCTGTCTGTCTGTCTGTCTGTCTGCCGTCATTTCTCTGTACTTTATCTGTCTGTCTGGCTGTCTCATTATTATCGCTGTCTGTCTCAATCTCTGTCTCTTTCTGTCTCTCTCTGGCTCTCTCTATTCTCTCTCTGTCTCTGTCTCTGTCTCTGACTGTCTGTCTGTCTGTCTTTCTGTCTGTCTCTGTATTCTGTACTTTATCTGTCTGTCTGTCTGTCTGTCTGTCTGTCTGTCTCTGTGCACTATCTATCGCTGTCTGTCTCTTACTGATCACTTGTCTTTCGTCCCTTTATTTCTGCATATTCAATTTCTCGCATTCTGCGTTTCTTTTTATCTTGCGCTACTTCCTCATTTCCTCTCTGCACCTTTTCTTCTTCCTTCGTCTTCATTTTCTTTACCTCCTCCTGTTCCTACTTCCTTTAACATTTCCTTTATTGTCCTTTCCCATTTCGCCAGCTCCACCTCTTCCTCTGTCTCATCTGCTCCTCCCTCTGCTTCTACCTTCGTCCCTTCTTCTCTTGCTTTATAATCCTTCTCTGCCTCTCTTACTGTCCTCCTCTGTGAATCTGTGCCCCATCTTCCGTCACGAAGCCTCTAAATACCACGGCCATGCCTCCCTCTCTGCTTCCCTCTGCTTTCTTATCTGCTTCCCTCTCTGCCTCCCTCTCTGCTTCCCTCTCTCTCTTCCTTCCTCTCTCTGTCTCCCTCTCTGCTTCTCTGCCTCTCTCTCTTCCCTTTGCC